>UNPR01000381.1:0-20253 GCA_900536425.1 Hymenoscyphus linearis | reverse complement strand
ATATAGGGGGTAGGGGAGAGGGTGGCGCCTCGGGAGTACATCCCCACGAAAGGAAATATACGCTTTAGTGTACAGAAGAAGTAATCAGGTCGTTTAGAACAAAAAACCTGATTCGATAAAAAAGATGTGTTTTTGCTGAATTTGGGGACCTAAGAAGTGAATGTGTTATATCATGCTATGAACAGAAACCCAAGAAGGATTTTACATTATCCTACGAGACATTTGCAACTTGCACTCCTGTTATATATCCCTATAGTCTAAAGTTTAACAAATGTACAAGTTAAAGAGGCCCACCAAATGATAAAAGTGACTTGCTAAATTTCCAAAAGATAAACTATTCTACAAGGTGGTTAGCATTTGTTCAATGAGCCCTTCTTTATTTCATCTCTCTCACATTTGAGACAACTTGGTATATAATACCCTGTCACTGCTAAGATCTTAGAAATATTCTTGTTTGTACTACTTTAATTAAAGGGAGTGTATGTCTTTCACATAGAATCTAGGATTATAATCCTCTCGACATGTTTTACTAGACTTGGGGTTAACAAGACTAAGTCCTTAGGCACAGGAAGCTTGTAGAAGAATGAGCGTTGATGCAGTAGGAGATCAGAAATATAAATCACGGGAGCATAGATAGCTTGGAATCGAACAGCAAGTGTCGGATGTTGGGCGATGGATATCTGCGGAACGTGTTGAGGAACGTGGCAGAATGAGTGACGAGTCAAGATCGTTGTCTCCGCCGTACATGCGCCCATAGACTCCATGGGTCTGAAGTTCCAACTTCTCTAGGCTGCTGAGAGAGTCGACCCAGGTATGCACCACTAGCTTGATGTTTATGTCGCTTGGAGAGATGAATAGAGGCGTAGAATTTTCAATTGAAAATAGATCAAAGCAAGTACTATGTTTATAGCAAGATTAACTTCTTCAATGCTTGAACAGACTTGGCTTTGTGCTTGTTGTAGATGATTAAGTGTATATACGCAAGAACGGTTGATGTATTACTTGAACGATTTTTGTAACTGCTCTAATAGATAAAGAGACTTCTAAATCGCTTTTGATAACCCTGTAGGTAAACGAAGAATGAATAGCGGATTGGGACATAAACAACAATCATATGTAAGGTGCTTGTATGTATTACAAGGACTAGAGAGACAAGAGAGCTACAGGTGGGAAATGGAAGTATGTGCAACGCACAGCCACTACCCTAGATAGGTGTAATATAATAGTGGATGCCAAGTATCCTATTACCAACAGAGCAAAATGGTAGCGTCCTATGGAATGTTTCTAACCCATTAGAGGATTCTCCAAGACCATTCTCCCTCTCCCTATGTCTAGAAAAGCGCTAGTGGAATACAAGCGATAGCCAGTAGAGATAGTACTAAGTGAGATAGACTGTTTCTAAGGTTCTATCGCACCAACTACCTACTTAAGATACTTTTAATAGCGAATAACCAAACATTCATCTGCAATTCTACTTAACCCCAAGTACTACCACCTCTAGTAGCCCTATATATCTATCAATTCCCATTTTCACACTACACTCTTCGAATGACTCCGGATTCCACCACTCCACTGGTGGTCATTGGAAAAACTTGGTCGATAACCATGAATTTGAAGAACGGTATCCCAGTAGTCGATATACTCCAGCAGAAAATTCGAAACTGTGGAATGACGTGTTCTATATAGACCTCCCAAAGAGAAAGGACGATAATAATGAAGCCTAGAATTTTATTGACGGGTCATCGCCCTAAATAATGGAGTATTTGCTTAACCGATATTCTTACTATCTGCCATGTTTGTTTATATCTATAGACGCTAACTTTCAAGGTGCATTCCTCGTTCCATGGGTCTATACTAAAGCTACAAAGTTCATTTATCCACTTAGCTGCAACCAGTAGGTATCTGAGTGGTCTGTGTATACATCCTGACAGGGGGTGGAATACTATTATTGAATACCATAATGGAAGATTTCTCCACCGCCAAGATGCCTGAGACCGATACAACCAGATACAATAGATATATAGGAACTCGCAGGCCAGATATTTCACGTTTGAAGGAGAGTGGTTCGCGCTTTATGCCTTCCAAAGATTACACATGAAACGTAAGCGCCCAAAGACGACTTCCTTGAAGGAATAAACAGCATGAGTGCGTTTCCTTGATGAGGCTGAAATTGACATGTGTTTTCCCTGGCTATTTGACGACCACAACAATACCATGGAATACTCCAATCAATTCAATCAATTCGATCAATTGACAGCTATGAAGGTAGGAACAAGGCCTATTAGGCCCTAGTGAATACCTGGTAGTTCAAACCTAGCTATTACTTGTAGTATTTAGTAGTAGTAGTAGTAGTAGTAGTAGTAGTAGTTGTATTTTTACGCCGGACGGATTCCCAGCCGAAGCCAGGTCTCCTGTGACCTCCCTAAGGGTATAAGGGCGTGCTAAGCTACGGAATTATTTATAATAAGAGGTATGGCCACTTATGGCAACCGGAGAAAGTATTTTATACATACCCTGTGTGTCTACTATAACCCCTCTACGCTAGTTTAGAAAAGTATAGAAAATGTTAAGTAGGGTACCCCTACTATAAAAGATAATATTCCTTACCTAGAAGGAAAAGTTTTAACTATCCCGCCATATCTAAGGCCACATAAATAGTACCCTTGTCGGTGCCTTTATAAGGCTTTAGTAAATAAAAGAAAAGTAAGAAAAAGACTCCCTAGTAAAGTCCCTAACGCCTACAAACAGTAAAAGAAAAGTGTTAGTATACGGCCTACCCCCTAACGAGGACATACCTTAGAGTAAAACTCCGTTACCTTTAGAAATTTAGTAAATTCCTCAGGTTTCGCCATCAGGCGCGAGAGATAATCGATCCCTTCTGTCTTAGATACAGTTAGCGGGGGAGGGTTGAGTAGCTAGAGCGCGAACTTCTAGACTGCTCGGCGGCAGTAGACTAAGTGGTCTAGAGTTTTGGGTCTTCCGTATGAGCAGCTGAGGTTGGTGTCGTGGTTGAATTGGCTGTAGTATTTAGTAATACCTATGAAATAGCCTTCTACGCTAGCCGCTTAAAATCATCTAATATCTCGTTCCATGATTTGAGGGATTTGCGCCTAAAAATCGCGAAAGTTTACTTAAGCTAGGAAAGCCTGAATCTTCGCTTGAAAAGAAGGGTTTTTTATTTAGATCCGGACGCTTCTATAGTTAATTTAAGCTAGCATTAGTTTGTTGAAAAGTGTATAAAGTCTACTTGAGTTAATTACGCTATTAAGAAAGTATATTTTACTTTCCACTATTCCAGTGTTCTCTATACAACTCTTTCTATCCCATGGTTGAGTGATTCTTAATATTCTAATATCAATTAGGAACTATCTTCTTCTAGTATTTAATGTTTGCAAAAGTTATTTAATTCTGTATTTTAGTCCGATTATTCTTCCTATTATAGTTGTTATTCAAAGCCGCGTTCCTCTTCAAGTAGTTAACACTTATTCGATTGTATGTATTCGTTAGTATATTCTTAGTATTATAGTACTCATTAAAAACTACGTTTTTCTATACGTATTCTAACTGTAGTAGAAGAACAAAATTACATTTTGCAGTTAAATTATTATTATGACATTCGTAATAATAAGAAACGATATTTTATTTTCTACTATTTGAAAGTTATTAGAAGGTTTGGGTTATATCCTGTAGTCCGATTATTCTTATTCTTTTAAGAATAACCAGAAACGACAGTCTTTATCTAGTATTTGGTGTTGGTTAGAATAATCAGATTACATCTTCTGATCGGATTATTCGTATTCATTTCGTATTCTTTTCGTAACAATTACAAACTATAGTTTTCTTCTGGTGTTTAGAATTGATCAAAAGAATTGAATTGTATCTTTCTGTGAAGTTATTCTCATTATCTTACTAAGAACTAGAAACCACGTTTCTCTTCTAGTATTTAGAGATTAGTAAAACCATTTGATTGTGTAGTCGGGTTGAAATATTCTTATTACCTTGGTAACTACTAAGGACTACCTAGTTCTCCGATTATTTGAAGTCTACTAAAGAAATTCAGTTATATTTTCCAGTTTAATTATTCCCAATGTTTTAACAAGAATTGGACAAGAATTGGACAAGGATTCATTCTCTAGTTCTTCTAAACATTATATTAGAACAGCATTGTTCAACCTCAGTTAATTACTCAAAAAACCAGTCAACAATCACGATAATTCACAAACATTTGCACACATGTTTGTCGTTGAGGTGAGGTGGTCGGTGCGTTCGCCAATGTAACCAATGACCGACCAGCACAAACCTACCCCTTTTTTAGCCGAAAACCTCAAAACCATAATCAACAACTCATTTCACAACAAAAAGCACCAGAAACCATTATTTAAAGCCCAAAATAAGCTATGAAACTGTGAATATGTGATTAATCTTATTGCAGGCAATGCGTAGCGATACTAGCTTATCTCGGCGCCAAGACGCGCACCCACAAATGTTGCTGCACTGGGAAATTAATGGAAATTGCGCGACACATACTTCAAACTGCTTTCTTTTTTCTGTTGCTTTTCGCACTACTACCAAGCTTTAAAAGCATTCTTCACCACCATCACCACCACCATCACCACCATCACCATCATCACAATGAGCGAGAACGCACCAGTTGCGGCTGGTGCGGGAGAACCAGAGGTGGAGGAGATGGAGCTGGTGGAGGAGCAGGAGGAGGTTGAGGAAGTGGAAGAGGAAGGAGAGGGACAGGAGGACGACGACGACGACGATGATGATTTGGTGGTTTTGGAGAGAGATGAGTTGGCTGCTCTCCCCCACGATCAATGGGTGGCGGTACGTTGCTTTCGCTTTTACAGATCGTATCCAAGGAATTCCACTAACAATACGTGCCAGTATATCCGGAGCCACATGGACGCACACCCGTCCAACTCCCTCGAAATCGCACGGTTGCTGAGCAACCGCTGCCCCCCCTTCCTTTCCGCAGACGGCTGGGAGCGGTACTGCATCAATGCGAACGACTTCCGCGAGCGGATGGAGGAAATGTTGTTTGAGGGGAGACAATTGGCCTTGGAATACGTGCCTAACGTTGAGAGGTATGCCAAGTACCTCATGGTCAAGAGGGGCTATGAGGAGGATGGCAGGTGGGCCGGAAGGGGCGTTGAGCCGGGACTACCTCACCTCCCCCCCTTCGAGATACCAAAGTTCACTGGCCCAGATGGTAGCCCATTCTTCCTGGGTTACGACGCGGCGGCGTATAACCGCGCCCAGAAGGGCTTGGTGGAGAGGTTGGGTTACAGAAATAGTAGCCCTTCCGAGCCTTTGGCCTCCCCAAAGCGGTTAGCACAGGCGGTTCACACCGGCCTGTTTCATATGCTGTTGGCGGACATTTTGGTGGAAAGAGAGGAGAAGGGCCTGCTGAGCTGCGCAAGAGGCACCCGATAAGCTCGGTTTGGGAGAGGTGGGGGGAAGTTGGATCAAGTGTTTTCTGACCTTCGTCGCTATGGTTTCTGAATGGTCCATTCAGGATTAGTAGGGCTTTACCGAAAAACTGTTTGGTGTCCAGGATGGACTGTAGTGGCAAGCCAGATCTCTTGTATTCGGGGGCAAGTGGCGGGATAGGGTATTTTTGGCGGTTATTGTTTTTGGTGAGAGGGGACGAGGGAAGGGAGTGGAGATATTAGATCAGGAACTTCTTAACCTTCATTGCTACGGTTTCTGACTGGTCTATTCAGGATTAGTAGGGCTTTTCCGAAAAACTGTTTGGTGTCCAGGATGGACTGTGGTGGCAAGGCAGATTTCTTGTATCGTGTGGAGAGACAATTTTGGTGTTGAGATGCGTTGTTATTGTTTGAGTGGATTACTTTCTCTTAATACAAGATATACAACGAATTGGTATCCCGTGACTATGCACATTTAACGTTACTTGGGCAGGCTGTCTGGATACTCTGCTGGGAATACAAGCGCCAAAAGACACAATATTTTTGCTTGTAGACTCACGAAGATTTCTTGAGATAAAGAAATGTTTCAAGCAGCCAAATTATATCTGGCTTTCCACGCCAATCCTTAAGCAACCCCTAACTCTTAGATATTTCCTCATCTACCCACCATTAGGTATCACCCTTCGCCAAATTTGTTTTACGGAGGTAAAACACAAATAAAAAGACCTGGCCTAAGATTGCAACTGACCAAACCTGATAGTCACCAATGGGTTTTCATGTGACCTACATGTGCCTTGAAATCAAACAATCTCACTCTTTCTCGAGCACGCGCCTACGAAAGAGCCCAAGAAAACTTGAAAAGAAGTTGATTATTTCCCATCTCCCAATCCTCATAAAGCACTGTAGACATTTCCACAAATGACATTTACCGTCGACAAAACCCCTGTCATCGAATCCCAACAAATTCACATAAAACCCAGACCCCAACATATAGCCAGTACTTTGGGTGATATACATTCTGATATCCACAACGGGGTGACCCACGACCTCATCCAAGGTCGAAGGCTTGGTGACTACCCCTCTGTGTCCTCTGTACGTTCTTGTTCGCTGGTTCTTTTGTGTTATAGTTAGTTGTGTGATTTTTACAAGGTAGGGTATTGTAGTGTAGGAGGATTCTTTGAGTTGCTATGTATAGGGATTGAACTTGGCTTTTGATGGAGATGTAAGAGTGGGGGAATTAAGGGAATGGTGAGTAGACAACCCTTGGAGAAAAGGGGTTTAAATAGTCAGTGCGTCTTTCTGCGGCGCTGTCGCTTGTAGTCAGTTCAAGTAAGTGTCCGGTGTCACAGACTTTCTTGGGAACATTAAATTACTATGTAAACCACACCAAGAAATATGTACAACGACTTGACGAGGGTCTAGGTGATCCCCCTACTGACTTAGTACCACTTGTACGCCATCTTTTAGTATAGAATAATAATAAACAAGCTCGGGGGATCCCCTTAATTATATATAAATCACTTGTCCTTTAACTAGTACTTCCGTATAATATATTATAATATATTAACGCCTAATCGTAAATTAAAGTATATATAACAGGTTAGCATTAGTGTTAGGGTTAGTAGAATATTAATTAATTTATAGTCTAACTACCCCTCGATTTAATAGCCAAATACCCGTTATCTATTGCGATACGCCTTATCTCCTTGCGTTTTCTTGCTTTGCAGTATAAGCTAACGTATGCTACATAAAAGCTGACGTATTGCGATATGCCAGCTGACAAACGGGGTACATTACGTGCCGTGGTTTACGGGTATATCAAGGAACCTATAGCCAGCTCTTTACTTAGAACTTCAAGCGAATACAATATCAGATTATTATTGTACGTCGTTTCTTGACTTTAATAGTCAACCAGCAATTTATATACCTAAATACCACTCGATTGAACAGCTAAATACGCTTTATTTATATGGCCACATGCCTATATCCTTTAGTGTGGTTTACATAGTAATTTGATATTCAAGAAAGTCCGAGAGGGGGGACACTTGCTTAAACTGACTACAAGCGACAGCGCCGTAAAAAGACGCACTGACTATTACTTTGTAAAATAGTAGCCGCAACATTCCCTGTCGTAAAATCCGTGTCACCAAGTATCTATTCCTACAAAGATCCTAATATTTCTGTTTACGCCTATATAACTACTATCCATAATCCTCATAAAACACTTCACTTTATCATGTACAAGTACTTATCCTCTTGTCATCAAACTCCCCCCAAAACATAATCCAAAATCTATGTCAAAGTATAAGCTTGTTTCTGAGCTCAGTCGTCAGTACTCACATAAATAGCCTGTTTCACTGGATTCAACTCATAATAAGTGGATTTACACTTCACTTAGACCATGACAACTTCAGGACGATGGTGTGACTCTCCACGAGCCAGCAAAGCTTAGATCCCTTGGAAGAAAGGAACATGAAAGTAAAGTTACTCGCCCAGTCAGTCTACAATAGAGCAATCCTTCAACTTCAAAATACTAAAATAGCGTGATTTGGATTTATTTACCGTCGATTTATCTCTTACTTTCGAATCAAAAACGTACGTTTGATATACATCCCCTTATGTTAACCTTTCTTCTCTGCTAGAGAGGAGGAGGTGGGGTAGTGGATAGTGTCCGTTCGTTGATGTGAGGGAGTAGATAGATGGAAGCAGCGTTCTTGATTTCTTCCTGGTCTCTGTTCTCGATTTTTCGACAAACATGTTCAAATCCAAGTTTCTGCGCGGTTTCTGGATATTGTGATGATGGCATTTGACTTATATATAACAAATAAAGTGCAGAATCTGGTCTTGTTGAAAATGGGTTTCTAACTATCTGACCTCTCTTTAATTCTCTCAGACATATATACAGGAATCTAGGAGCGATCTTGATTCTCTATACTGCATATCTTCAGAAGTAAAATGTATAAAATTGGTGGTTGTACTTTGGAGATTTTGCTTTGTGAGGTTTGGAGGTGCGGGTTCAAAGAGTGACAGCTCGAAGGTGGAAGATATTGTTTAAAGCGGGTTTCTGTTGAAATGATGGGAACTCAAACTGCGAGGTGTAACGAAAAGGGTAGAGTGGTCGATTGCTTTGCCGTGGGAGGCAGGAGGAGAGAGGAAATAACGCGGTGGTGTTATGAGGGTATTAAATCAACTAGAGAAATAAGTAGTTTATATTTTGTATAGAGATATTGATGGAGAGTCTTTGTTTCTTGATGTTGCGTATTATTGTTCTTGGTTGTAACCACTTTGGAAAGAGCTTTTCATTATTTCATGAGGAAAGATATACTGATGATGAAGTTGAACGAATTGAACACCATAATCCCTTTGCCGCACACAAAAAACGACTACCTTGACCCATTGCCGAGAGATAAAACTTATGGATAAGAGTTTGAAGTGGTAGAAATCAAGGTTAGAAAAATGTTTATCGCTAAACTAGAACGCAGCTACCGGGAACCAAGAAAACAATAGCAATGTATCCTCCCAAATGCGGAAAAGCGTAGTGGCAGGATGTGACTAGCTCGTTGAACAATGCGCAACGCCACTTACGTCATCCGCCAACCCATAGCTTCGCAATGAGTCCAATATTACGAGACGGGTCGATGTTTGACGTTGGATAGAGTGGATTAAGGGATGATGGGGAAAGCTGACGGTACTCGTAGTGGAGAGCAGTGGTGGGTTTACCCCAGACTTGTTGCTAGGCAAATCCAGGTTCCCCGCATTTCAAGCTGGAGTGGGTCATGTGCCAAGCACGAGGTGAGCTCCTTCCCCAGATTTGGGGGCCAAAGGGGTGAAGGTCCAACAAAAGAGGGATGAGTCTTGGATGACTGGGTGAGGAATGGTTAATTAGGGGACTGGAGGAGCACAGAGTGAGTAATTATAGTCATTGGAAGCACCGGATATCGGCGGTTCGAAATATTGAAATATGCTTTGATGGGTTGATTGGGAAGTCGTCATTCCACAAATCGTCAGATGCTCCCCAACATCCCTGCAGGTCAATGCGCCAACCTGCCCAAACACGTGAGTGACCCCGCCCGACCTGGCATCAATGAAACCCTCTTTAGATTCCCTTAAACTCCCTCGTACCTGATCTCTTGTAACCATCAACATCATCTTCCTCTTCTGTCTACACCAGATTTTTACTAAAGAACAACACTTCAATCGTCTTCGTCTTACGAATTCAATCGTAAGATACAGCTATCTTGACCTACTACTTTCTAGTACAAAGTCAATAACTACCAACAACATGTCGGCAGCAGACGCAGCACCAACACCTCTATCCAAGGTCGACTCGGCCGTTCAAGGTCTGTCGTCGAGTCCAAAGGATGGTGCAACGGAAGCTCCAAAGGAGAAGCGAAGAGCAAGCTCGAGTGTACCTGGGGTATACAATATCAATGATCTGGGTAAGTAACTCCACGCCAGCCCTCGCAACTTGACAGATCTCCCGGACCACCCGGATCAATCCTAGCAATCTCAAACCTGACAATATATATGATACAGAGGCCGAGGGAACTGAACTATTAATTGCAAAGGAGACACAAAAGCTGAACTGGTAAGATAGCACTCGCTGTCCCCATTTGAGTTAATTACCCCGCTTTTCCATACAAACAACCACTCGGGTGAATAGTCCTCCAAATGATTAACTTATGCTAATATTCCATTCTCCCAGGCGTATCAACAAATCCCCAATGGGGCTGGATGACCCCGAAAAGGCCATGCTGAAGAAACACCTTACCACACCACCCGTCAAGAAGATTGACTTACACTTCCCACTGGGTCTCGAGGTAACAGCACGAAATATGAAAGGGGTAACAATCAAGGATGCATTAGATGCAATCTACAAGCAATACCGAAAGAAGGTATGTCTCTCTCGTCTTCCTGCAACTCATCATATACCTACCTGTATTATCAAGACAACCACTAATAATTCCTCCAACAACAGGCGGATGACGAACTAGAGAATCCCGTCCTAGCCGGTTTCGAATGGGACAAGGAAGAATCATGGACCCGTCTCATCGTCCACTGCAAAAAGGAAGGCGCCCCACAACCCAAAAAGAAGGGAAAGAAGGCCGGTCAAGAAGGTGCTGAACTCTAAGTGGTTCGAACCATAAAAGACAAAAACCTGTTATGGCCTTTCTAGACGGCGTACAGACAACTTGACCTGATACGATAGGAATATTTGCGTCTTTTTCTGTTTTTTTGCTTTCGAGGGAATAAGGATGGCCCATACTTTTCTTCTGACTTTACCCCCTGGCTGGCATGCTGTGGGGTATCTTTCTCTACTTCTTCTTCTTCTTCTGATTTTGATGGATTATGGGGTTACATATCGGATGGATTAGGGAAACTTGCTGAGTGGGATGGCTGTCTGAATGGCTGACTGGTGTACTTTTACTAGCTGGCTTTTGCTTAGATAGTTTTATCTTGCTGCAATCCTTTCGTTCTATATTTCTTTTTTCCGACCGTGCCCCGACGGCGATTTGGTAACATTGGTGATGTGAGCTATAACATCATGGTAAGGAATTAATCCGGACTTTGACTTTGATTCGTGTTAAAATCTATCTTCGTGATGTTATGTCGTCGTCGAGCTTCTCATGCGGAGGATTCCCTCAAATGCCGGACCCATAAAAGTCACGATCCCCAGTACAGCGGGGGTCAGGCCGCACCAATTGCGGATCCAAAAGTTCCACTTTGCCCCACCAATGACCTGGCGACCTCAACATCATCCGATGACAACATCCGTCAGGCAATGTACCTCGTACCTCGCCTGTGTTCCAATGTTCCATGTATGTTTCTCTAATTTCTCTAGGGCTGTTGTCTTACACAATCAAGATTGAGTGACTCTCCTTTATTTAAAGTGAAGATTGGTGGGTGGTACGAGTTTTGTAAGGTTACCTATGGTTGGTTGGTTACCCCTCTATTACCTTCACGCGATCCCGAATTTGAATTGCTGTAAGCAATTGAATTGAATTGGATATTTAGAAAGTAGAAGGACGTCTCCGGCCACTCACACTTTTGGGGGTAGGGGTTATTTAGGGGGTATTGCTTTGGTAACTAATTGGTCTCTTTAAAGTATCTCGAGTATTTCGTAGGCTTTTTTGTGGTTGTTGTTGTGGGTTTAATTCTCTACCTACTTGTAACCTCGAGGTACTCCCTCCCTCGCTCGCTTTCCCCCCGAAAACTCCAAGACATACATACTCGGTACACCCTATCAACATAAAAGCAAAAGCCAAAAGTCGAAAACGAACAAGAGAACAAGAGAATAAAAATGGATCTCCGCGCCGCGATACCAGTCTCCCTCCCCCATGCGAATCCGACGACTAGTTACTGGCAAGATCCTCCTGATGAGTTGTTGGCGGATTATGTTAGTCCGGACGAGAGTATCTTCGAGAAGGTTGGGAGTACAAGGAAAGATGTTGGGGAAGGGGATGAGGAGGTAGAGGGGGGAGGGGAGGTTGTGGATACGGTGATTATTGGGAGTGGGATTTCGGGGGGGAGGGTTGCTTGGGGGTTGCTTGCTGGGGATGGGAAGGGGGATGGGAAGAGAAAGAGAGTCGTTATGTTGGAAGCTAGACAGGCTTGTTCTGGTGCTACTGGGCGGAATGGTATGTCTTTCCCCCCTTTCCATTTCCCATCCCCATCTTCAAAAGCCAAACACAAAACTAATATACCCCCCTCAGGAGCCCACACCAAAGCAGCCTCCTACCGTTCCCTCCCCGATAATGTCTCCCTCCTCGGTCCCGAAGAAGCACAAAGGATAGCAAGACTCGAATACAGAAATATCTGCAATGTCCATGCTTTCGCCAAGGAATACAATATAGAGTGTGAAAGTCGGGTTTGTGATACGGTGGATATTATCTATGATGATGTACAATGGGAGAAGTGCGGTGAAGCTGTGGAGATGATTAAGACATTGTTTACAGAACCTGGAGATGTCGAGGTAGGTTCTTATTGGGGGTGTTTCATTTGTTTCGGCATGGGGATAGGAGAAGGGGGGTTGGGGAAGTTCGCTAACGAGAGTTATATATCTAGGGAATCGCACGATACGAGTTATTCTCCGCCGAGGAAGCAAGGGAGAAATATCACATCCGCGGAACCGAGATGGGAGATGTAAAAGGGGGTGTTCGATACATGGCAGGAAGTATAAACGCCTACCAATTCGTCTGCGGACTCCTTAAATTGTGTCTCTCCCGTGGTCTCGAACTATACACCCATACACCAGTTCTCTCCCTTGTCCGTTCCTCAGAAAGCCCCGTTTGGAAACTCCAAACCTCCCGCGGTCTAATCAAAGCGAAAAACGTGGTAATGGCAACAAATGCATATACATCCCATCTCATCCCCTCCTTCCAAGGTTCCATCGTACCACTTCGTGGTCAGGTCACTGCGCAAATCCCAGGGAAGGGGATCCCTAAAGACGGGTTGCAGACGACGTATAGTTTTATTTATGGAAATGGGTATGAATATATGGTTCCTCGGCCCTCCGGACCTGGTGTACGATATCCCGGTGATATCGTGATTGGGGGTGGACTTGTTCAAGCGCCCGATGAGGGAGTGGGAGAGTTTGGGACGACGGATGATTCGGGTTTGAATCCCGTTGTTAGTCGATATCTTGGGGATTGTCTGGTGGGGTATTTTGGGAGTGCTTGGGGTGAGGATGCTGTGCATGGGGGAAGGGTGAGGAGGGAGTGGACGGGTGTTATGGGGTATACTCCTGATGGGTTTCCGTTCGTGGGGGGGGTACCTGGGGAGGAGAATCAGGGACTTTGGGTTACTGCGGGGTTTGTGGGTCATGGGATGGTGCTTTGTTGGGAGTGTGGGGGGGAGTTGGTTAGGATGATTAGGGGGGAGAAAGAGGATGGTAAGGGAGGGAATTGGGGTATGTTTCCGAGAGCGTTTCTTGTGTCGGAGGAGAGGATGGCGAAGAGGTTTAGGGGGAGACTGCATACTGGTATTGTAGATGCGGAGTGAGGATAGCTCGCTAGTCTTTCTATGATATAGTGCGAAGCCCTTTGGGGGTGTTGAAGGTATAAATGGATGGGATGGGGGCTTTTGGGGTCATGATATGGCTTGTGGGTGGCTATAGGTAGTAGAGAAGACATGGAATCAATCTCCTTCTCTTTGATATTGTAAATTGTTGGTTCCATGGAGGGAGATCAAGGGACAGATAGCTTAGCTTTGTGGGGAACATTTAATGAATCATGAATTAACGGGTTTCTTAAGCTTCATTTGCCAGGTCTTGAAGAGCATTTCTTTGGGGGTGGGGGTCACGGAGAAAAAGAAATAATTATTCTGATACTCGCTTACGACCCCTTCGTCTTGGCGGGAGAAAATTACGTATTGACACACAGCCATCTCCTCTTTACCTCCTCCGTATAAAAAGAGATAGGATAGGACACAAAAGATGTCGTAAAGGGAAAAAATTGATGATTTTGATTTCGTAGATGAGGATTTATCTTTGCTCCTGAAAATATGATTTAGATATCCATTCTCTCATCTTTGTATCGCGTACCAGCGGATGGATCCTGTAAAGCTTGAAAGGGTATAGTACTATTCTTAAATTATTTTATTGAGGAGTATGACGTATTGTTGGAGCCCCAGGTAGCGTTCCGCTTTTAGAGTAGCATCCAGCTTTTGGAGTAGTATTTAGAATACGATCTTATCTCATTGTAAATTTTGATTCTAAGACGGAATTTTCCGAAGGTGCCTTAGATATGAAATGCAGCTCTTGGAAATTGGAATTCCAAAAGAGATATATAAGGCTTCTTATCTAATAAAATAAAATCTAGAGCAGCTTTGTTCAAAATGACATGGCAAATTAAGTAATAGCAGATAGTGAATCGGCCAGCCACCCATTCACTATCGAGATCTACAACGCCTACCTAGTAAAAGTAAATTATCGCCCAACAAAAGAGAGAATAGAAAAAAAGATCTAAAAAAAAAATGTAAAAACTAAGGGGCAAAAGAAACATGGCTAACAAATATCACATCCTCTACTAGAGCAGAGTAGGGAGTGTCCCCGAAGGGTGGACTCGAAACTCATCTTTCGCATGGATCATACCGTTAAGCCAAGGCGGGTTTGTTTCTTGGATACCCCTCAGCTTAATGTTAATTATATACTACTGTCAGAGAGACCGGCACGTGACCGGTACCGTGTTAGAAGGGGATATAGGTGGCATTCTCTTCTATAGAATAGTGCTTCACGATTATTTTTTCCATGCGCCATTCCTTCATAATCAAACTGTTGCAGCGCTGCTAGCCTGCTATAGTACTCTATATCTCCCTCTATACCGAGGACTTACTAGCATCACGCTGCCATGGCTGCACAGGACGCTGGACGGAGGACGCTGGACGCTGAACGCTGAACGCTACACGCTACACGCTACACGCTACACGCTGGAGTCAACAGCGTTGCGCCTTGAGGGCGTCGTCAACATTATCCACTACCACCACCTTCAATCATCACCAGCAAGGCAGCTGGCCGGCGAAAGCGCATCTCTCTAATCTGCCAGCAAACCTTAATCGGGTTAGGTGGGGTTGTTAAAGCCCGTTGGTAAACTTTGTTGGTGGCTTGAGGTTGAGATTGAGATATGATATCTATCGATGTGATGTGATGTTTTTTTATTTAACCTATCACTGCCGCCCGTTTAAATGCGGCGCAGCCCCCGCCACCGTCCCCTATCAAACTGGGGATGGGAAAATCGCGCGATCGACCAAACGCCCAAGGCGGATTGGCCCCCAAACGTGCAAGCGGAGCGGCTGACCTCATGCTAGTAAAGCTTGCAATGAGTGTAAACAACAAAAGGTCAGTTTTCCCTTCCTTTGCCCCAACAATTGTCTTGTCAAACTGAATAAGTAAGCCAAAGAAATAGCGCTTGAAAGACTTCCCTAAAATCAAGACATCACATGTAAACAGACTTCATTGAATGTATATCCATGCGCTTACAAGCATATTGTAATTCTAACCATATACCATTACGCCAACCAACAAACCCCCATTTCATTTCATTTCTTCCAAAGGCCTGAGCCCAAGAATAGAAATACCCAAACACCAGTGCCAATCAGTCTTATTTGCCATAATTCATCAATCATACTCGATAATCCGCTGCTAGGAAGGTGAGAGAGAAATTGTTGTTTTGGGATGGATGTGAGGGATGGGGGAGGGGAGTTGCAATTGGGTTTGGGCTGATGAAGAGTGAGAATGCAGATTCAGACGAAGGATTTTGAGGAGTTTGATTATGTTTTTGCTACCTTTGGAACCGCACCCGCACCGCTTTCCTTCAGCTCCCTACCTAGGAAGAAGACATCAAGAATTCCTCATCATTGAAAGTTTTACAAACAAAAAGGAGCGTGCACTGTTGTGGTGCGATGCGGTACGGCCAACTTCACTTCACGGCTCAAAAAGATCCATCCACTCACGATGCAAGCCATCAAGATTATTTACCTTACCGAGGCAGACTGCAAGTTTGCAACCGTACTCCAGATACGAGTAATGGGGCTCCAACAATAAGTCATACTCCCTAACAAAACAATTTTAGTATGTTCCCGCGATATTATAGATCTTACTAAGTCTAAGTAGTCATTTTTTCTTGGGAGGATTCGATGGAGATTATGGGGTTCAAGTTCTTTGAGCTTCTTCTGGTTTCTTCTGTGGTGTAGTTACGAAGCTTCACGTGGGATATCATAGACATAAACATCTGCCATAGAAGCACACAGCAGCACAAAGCTCTCAGGAGTGAGGACGGATAGGTGTTCTTTTTTGAAACTTTCTGGTTCTTATGGGCGGGGATTATGTGGAAGGTATTCACACTGCTATGGGATATGGACTGTATATGTTTGGTATAGGGGATCGTGGTGAGATACTTCTCGAATCTTGTAGAAGGAGTTCTCGATCTCGATGATTGGTTGGAAGATCTGGAGGTGTGAATCAAGAGTGAGTTGTTAAGTCAAGTGGGTTAGATGACTGTGATAGTGATAGGTAGTGCTGGACTGGAAAGGGGTTAGTGGGTGTTTAGAAGGGTTGAAGTGAGAGGATATGGGAAAGGAACCGGGAATTGTTGGTAGTTAATTCACTGTATAATGGGTTGGTTGGAGAGTTTTAGTAAGATGTTTGGGGTATTGGGTAGGTTATTTCATGATCTGCATGCAATATAATTACTTGCTTGCTTGACTTTTAGTTGCTTTTTGGTGGAGAAGAAGTAGTAAGATTGAGAGGGATTGTAATTTGTCCACTGTGTAGGCAGCAAGAGATAGATATTCCCTATGCTCTGGTGAGACGAATGGTTTGATAGTCTAAAGGATTTGACAATTCTGTGCCGGACGATTCTTGTTTATACAATATAGTTTAACTTACTCTAGGAGTTTACATGTACAAACGCATCCCCGCAAGAATATTGGAATTGGTATGGAAGACTTCTTATAATGTAAAGTGTTGGAATATATTCTATGGTGTTTTTCCTTAGTCACATGATGAGCGTTCGAGTACTTAAGTCCTCGAACGCTCCATCCTTAGCTAGCAACTAATCGATTATCATACTCTGCAAAATAGGAGTATATTGGTTCACCCGCTTTTACACCAACATAAAGTTCATCTGAAAAGAAATCCCTTATTTTAATTTCTAGAGCGGCATCTGATTTCCCTGAACTTTTAGCGCTATGTATCGGATCAATAGCCGCCGCCCACATGGAACATGACAAGCAACGAGAGAAGGATCAAGAGCAAGCGAAGGCACATAAGAAAGCCAAGGACAAGGCGGACCGAGCTGACCGTGATCAGGATGGAGATTGTGATAGAAATGGACGCAGTAGTAGCCGTTGAAAACATGTCGGGGATCATGGAACTGCCTCAATAATGAGCTCACTTCATTTCGTGTTTAATCTTCCCGAAAGATAAATATCAGCATCAGCTTCGCCTGAGCCTAGACAAGGAGAAGGCTTGCTTCAGATCAAGGTGCTGGCATGGCAGAAGTGCTTCCCACAAATACAACTTGCACTGCTGCAAAACTATTGGAATGGAGGTATATTAGCGAATTTCCCTGGTCATAGAATGATGGAAATGGTGAAAAGGGTCACTCACCCAGTTGTACCAGCAAACACCTCCACCATCCGCGCATTTGTCATCAAAGTCAACGCAAATGAAAACACCGTCGTAAAGACAGCAATAACAGTAAGCCTCGCAAGGGTATTCGTAATGAAATGAAGCACCACAATCGAAGCCACAAGTAACAAAGACGAGATAATGGTACTAAATCCATCAACTACTCTCAAGATATGCGTGTTTTTGTACGCCAAGAGTTGCATTTCTTCATCGATTGGCTTCTTAAGTCGTCGACCTATGCAGTTGTGCCACAATGGCGGTATGAATTCCATGACGAAATTCCCAAGGGGATCTTCGCCCCTCCAAGGTGAGAGCGCTATCAGATCAGTGGGTGGTGAGTCGTTCCAAATGTTGCCGTCGATACTCCAGATTGGACGGTTTCCCCCGTGTTCATGTTGGAGCCATTGGCGGAGAGTTTTCAGATCATGTTTATGTGGAGATGGGGCCGCGTACAGATGTTTTTGGATGAGTAATGTTTTATCTATTGAGATATATTAGAAGCAAGATACTGAAAGGAAGATAAGTGAAGATGCACTGTATTCTTTGAGTCTTTGACGAGCATTCAACATGGTACTCCATGCTTTCTGGTTTTCCTCTTGGTTTGCTAGTTTCCACCAGTTGACTGCGGCTGCCGGTGTATACGGTGGAGACGATGGAGGCAATGGGTGTGATGAAGTTGATGCATTTTGCAATTCTATGCTGTCAGGAGGTTGGTTTATGGGTGTTGTAATTTGGGAGGTAGTCGCCTGTGCGTCTGTCGGTACACTGGTTGTTGAAGAAGTATTAGAAACAGTAGGTTGAGAAACATCACCATCAGTGGCTTCTTCATCCTCAGATTCTCCCAGTCCAACTATCGATTCATCATCCAAATCACTTGTTCCTGGTGGAAATCCGGCTTTCATGTATCCCTTGATATCTTGCTCGAGGCTTTCCAACTCAGCTTGGAGATACAACGCGTTCAAATTATTCAGAAAATTAAATCGCTTGAATACTGCCATTGAATCATAATTGCTCATGAAGTTTGCAACTTTCTCGTAGCCAGACATATTGAAATTTACCAACCACGATTGCAATTTGCAAAAAGGGGATTGTATCAGGATTCCAATTCATAAACCCTTTTCTTTCTTCTTAAGAATCCAACATACATTGTTTTGAGGCGGACGATGATGCACATCCTCAGCGTATCATCCGTTATGAAAGGTTGCCATTGGTGCAGATTTATGTAGCCTGCATGCTATTGGTTTTATACCGCTTTCTTCCCAGCCGTTGAACCAATTCCATGTGGGGACTTTCTATTAGGGCTGTGCAAGGCGCACACCGACACGAGGCTTGATAACTTTCAGTCTGCCTTGGCTTATGCCAGACTGGCCCAGACAAAATGGCTTACGCCAAAGTTTTTCTCGATACCATATTCGAGTCTCTATGTGCTCAAAGCCCACTTGTAGGATTGAAATTTGTAGAGATGGCGGGAAGGTGCCCCTATCACATTCGCCCAATATGCACTCAGCCCCCCCTTCGTATGGCTACAAACGTGGTCAACGTGGTGTGAGGCTTCCAAAATATACACGCTAACCTCCATCTATTTTATGACTGTTTTTTCGAAATTAGGACTTCGGCGAAAGAAAAACAAAAATAGAACACTGAAGGTAAATAGGTTTCAGGCGTTTGTTTAAAGAGAGACCATTGAAGTATTCAAAAAGAAACGGCGGAGATATGTGGGCTTCACTCAATATACTGGAGCTTCTGAGATACCCCTCATCAATTACCCCTGAAATGATACCCGTGACTCTCAAGAGTGGGGAGAATATGTGCCACAAAAAATCAATTGGATGCGACCCGACCCGTTCTTCACGATATTGAAAAATTACCAATACCGAGGGCATGATAAGAATGGGAAAGAAAGCCTTATCCTTCAAGATCCGAGTCAAGTTGGGAGACTCGCAGCCTCGCGGTTCTGTCTCTTACAACAACAGCAATTTGAGCAATTCGCTAAGTTACAAAACGTCTGGCTCATTCACATGGTCCAGCAACCATAAAATAAAATCCGCGTATATATAAGTGTCACAAACTGGGAATGGGGTCTCGAGTCACGTGGCTGATCACGTGATCCCATATTTCCACTTGTATATAGCTAGAGTTTTCACGTCTAATTCCAGGCTCTTTAGAGCATTTTCACCTACTATTCTGTGCGCGATAATAAGTCATAAGCTTTATTTGACTAGTAGCCTTGAATAAAATTCGAGCGCTGTATCTTCATTGATAATTAAACCCTCGTTCACGGAATGAACTGTTTCAAATCTATGAATGTTTGATGAACAGCCTAGTATAAGCCCCGCTATATCGACATTGCTTCCAACTCCTATCCTAGTAGGGATGGTTAAAATTACTTTGTACAAAGTACCAGGCACGTTGACATAAATTCGTTCCTTTTTATGTATTTTTAGAGCGAACAGTCGTAAGCGCTATTAAGTATATAGGTTTTTTTGTAATAGCACTAGGGAATATATTAGTATATTACAGATTTTAGGATAAACATTAGTATAAACGTATACTCGACCCGCCTATAGTAGTAGTAAAAAGGTATAAAATCGGGACGTGTTAGAATAGAGCCTAGGGATATTCTTTAAATACCTTCTCGTCCTTTCTAGCTTACTGCCGGTGTACCTGTCTGGCTGGCTGGCTACCTGGCTG
>UNPR01000247.1:0-69311 GCA_900536425.1 Hymenoscyphus linearis | reverse complement strand
CCAGAGCGACTCGCTACTCAGTCGCTCCAATCACGTGACAGTAACCAATGAAAATCCTTGGATCGCTTAGCTACTCCAAGCGATCCCTATTTGCTATAAGAAACCTGGATGTGCCTGCTGAGGGTTAAGCCTCCTATTATGACAAGTATCACGTGAGCACGTGATTCGTGACAGTATAGTATAGACGAGTCTAAAATAGAGTTAGACCCCTTTTAGAGACAAATTAAGACCGAACTTAATTAATAAGATTATACGCCTTACTTGAAGGAAGTCTCCTTGTCTAAATATACAATTAAAGATAATAGACTTTATTTCCGAGACCGACTTTATGTCCCCGATATAGAACTCTGAGTATGGCTTCTATAAAGAGCTTATGATTCCGTAGAAAGTGGCCACCCTAGGAAAAATAGGCTACTCGAGCTAGTCTCTCGGTTTTACTAGTGGCCTCGTGTCTCCTCGGATATCGAACAGTTTTATAAGGCTTACGAGAATTGTACTCGGAATAAGCTGTCTTAGCTTAAGTACTAAGGAGCCCTGAAACCCTTACCTATACCAACTTAGCGGTAGAAGGATCTCTCTATAGATTTCGTCGGGCCGCTTAAAGAAGTAGACGGCGCTAATTCTATTATAGTAGTTTGTAATAGACTTATAAAGGATCGTTACTTATTTCCTTGTTATAGCACTATAATAGCCGAAGACTTAGCGCGGTTGTTTCTTTATGTTTAGAAACTCTATAGCCTACTAGATTCTATTATCTCCGACTGTGGCTCGCTATTTGTAGCTACGTTCTAGAAAGCCGTTTATACTAAGCTTTAGATTAGTGTCTAACTCTCTACTACTTATCACCTAGAAACGGATAGACAGACCGAAATCGTTAATAAGGCTCTTAACTAGTTCCTTTACTAGTATGTGAGTTTTATATAAGAAAATTAGGTAGAATTACTACCTATGGCGGAATTTTCTATATAGAACGTAGTTAATAGTTCTACTAGTATATTACTATTTTTCGCTAACTATGGCTACCACCCTCGGATAAGCTTCGGACCACCTATTTCAGTACTAGCTATAGCCTCTCGGCCTATTAAATTAAGCGCGAAATAAGGCTCTAGCTTTATCTATAAAATAGAAGATATCCTAGGCTATCTACGTACTAATCTATTAGCCGCTCGAGATAAGATAGAACAGTTCGCTAATAAGACTCGAGCTCCTACGCTAGCGTACTAAGTTGGTAACATAGTGTTACTAAGTATAAAAAATCTTACTTCTACACGCCCTATACTAAAGTTCGACTCTAAGTTTATTAGCCTATTCCGAGTACTCTAAGTAGTTAATTCTTACTCGTATAAGCTAGAATTACCTTTCGAATTAGAGGAAATCTATCTAGTATTCTATATTAACCTATTACGACCCGCCGCGGGTATTCCTTTACCTAGATAGGTTAACCTACGTACTCTACCCGTTACTATTAACGTCGACGGTAACGTCTTATAGGCTGTTAATAAGATATTAGACTCTCGAAGAGTCGACGGCGAATTCTAGTACTTAGTTCGGTAGAGAGGTTATAATCTTAACTCTAATACCTAGGAACCTTTATATAACGTTGTCTCTTTAGCTACCTCGTCTATTACTATATTTAAGAAGCGGTTTCCCCGGAAGGCTAAGCCTACTCGCGTAGAGCTTACGTAGGCTCTTCAGGACCGTGTTTAGCCTTAAGACGCTAATTTACAATATATTTAATAAAGTAAGGGGGGACTATATGTGAGGGTACAAAGCTTAGGTAAATATAGTCACGTGTAGATTTAGGTTATCGATTGAATGTAGTTACGTATAGGTTTGTAGAGGGAATGTAGTCACGTGTAGGTTTATTAACTCGCTTAGTGAATGTTGTTTTAAATGTTGTTTCAGATGGAGCTTCCCTAATTAGCCTAATCGGGTATAGCGTGGATTCTTTGTTGTAGACTATAAATATTAGCTAGCTCTAGGACTTTCTTAGAAGGCTCGCGATCAATCTCAACCTTATTCTAGAGTAGTCTTTTGTACGCTTCTAGTGATTCCCTGACATAGGCCCTACTTAAGGAACGTAATTTAGACCCTGCCTTACGCCTGTCACCTATTTAACTTAGCGAGATTAAGGAATCCGACGATTAGAGGATTACTCGTATACTTAAGGAGGGTTATCCTAACGACCCCTTTTAAAAGCGAGTATCTACTAAAATAAATTGTAGTAACTATACTCTACACTCTAAAGAGGTGTCGCTATTAGAGTGTGTGATTCGCGACAATCAGTTATACTTCCGGGACCGCTTATACGTTCCTAACACTAGTTTACGTATATAGCTACTTTAAAAGAGCTACGATTCCGTCGAGAGCGGCCACCTAGGACGAAACAAGCTATTTAAGTTAGTTTCTCGCTATTATTAGTGGCTAAAACTTTACTACGATATAGCTTAGTTTTATAAAGCTTGTAAGAATTACGCTCGTAATAAGCACTCTCAGCTTTGTTATTAGGGTACTCTAAAACCACTTCTACTCCTACTTTAGCGTTAGACCGACTTATCTATAGATTTTATAGGACCTATAGCTCGAGTAGACGGTTTTAACTAGATTATAGTTATAACTAACAGACTCTCTAAGGACTGCTATATCATTCTTTATAAGACGACTATAACCGCTACCGACTTAGCTTATATCTTCGTCTAAGAGATTTAGAAACTCTATAGACTCCCTAGTTTAATTGTCTCCGATCGAGGAACCTTGTTTATATCTAACTTCTAGAGAGCCGTCTATAAGATACTATAAATTCAGGTATAGCTCTCGATAGCTTACTATCTTAAAACCGATAGCTAGACTAAAATTATAAATAAGTTAGTAGCGAAATATCTTCGACTTTATTTAGAATTCGCTTAGAAAAAGTAGGTACAATATCTTCCTTTAGTAGAATTCGCTATAAGGAATGTTATTAATAGCTCTACTAGAATGTCCCCCTTCTTTACAAACTATAGTTACCATCCTAGGCTAAGCTTTTTACTACTAAGAGACCTAGATTCTTTATTACTAAAGGAACTAGCTAGTACGTAGTTCGTATAAAAAATATAAGAAATCCTCGAATTGCTTCGAACTAACCTACTAGCTGCTCGGGACGCTATAGAGTCCTTAGCTAATAATTCGAGAACCCCTACTCCTGACTATCGAGTGGGCGATTTAGTACTATTAAGTACTAAGAACATCCTATCTACGCGTCCTATTCCGAAGTTTGATACTAAGTTTATTAGCCTGTTCTACGTTTTACAAAAAGTCAACTCGCACGCTTATAAGCTAGACTTGCTAGTCGAACTTAAAGCTATCTACCTAGTCTTTTACACTAATTTACTACGTCCCTCGGCGGGTACTCCGCTCCCTAGCCAGTCTAATCCGCTAGCGATGCTAGTAGCACTTAATAATAGTAGTTAAGAGCTCTAGGCAATTAATAAAATCGTCGACTCTAGGCGTTAGGACGGCCAATTTTAGTATCTTATTTAGTAGCGAGGTTATAACGAGAACACCTAGGAACCTCTTAAAAACGTCTTTTTAAGGTCTATATCTCGCGCTTTATTCTATCGTTCTTTTCCTAATAAGTTCTAGCCTACTTCCGAGGAACTAAACGCTACTCGAGCTACTTCGAAGTAGTAGAGTTTTAGTATAAGTTTAGTATAAGGGGGGGCCTTATATAAAGGTTCGATTTCGAGTTTTATAGTAAATAGATTTACACGTGTTAGTCGCTTAGGTAAATAGGGGTAAAGTGCGGGGTATAAGCGAAAGTGAATAGGGGTATTGCTTGTAAGTGCGGGGTAAGCCAAAGTGAATAGTGCTAGTGCAAGTGCGGGGTATTCTAGGTTCCGTAGCTATTTAGTTAGTTCCACCGCGAGGAGTTCTGTCCTTCTCTCCTTGCGGACAATCTACTCTATTTCCCACCCTTGACACCTTTAGACCTCCTTAACTCTATACTCATCTTACTTTCTATTTACTTAACTCCTCACTCACTTTATCCTACTCTCACTTTATTTTACGCTTACATTCACTTTACTTTACATTCACTTTACCTTACTTCACTTCACCTACTCACTCACTTCACCATAAAATCACTTCATCCTTGCTTCACCTTAAGTTTACTTCACTTCATTCCTTACTGCCTTCACTTCACTTCGCCTCACTCTACCCTCACTCCACCTTCCAACCACTTCACCTTTCCGTCACTTCACCTTTCCCTCACTTCGCTTCTCCCTCTCCTCCCCACCCCTCTTATCAGATCTCACCCATTTGGCAGTCTGTCTGTTAAATCTTGTTTGTCACTTACTCATCTCAACACTCATCTCACTCCCCCCCTCCCTCATTCTATATTTTTCTCCTTCCTTTCCTCTTCCTTTTTCCTTTTTCCCCTTTCAAAGTTTTTTTTTTTCACTTAAGTGAAGTATAAGTGAAGTATAGAAAGAAAAGAAAGGATGGTGAGACCAGATAGATCTAGACCCATCTCACTCTCCTTGTCTGTCAACACTCTAGATCTCTCTACCCAATTCCCCTGTAGACAGATAAGATGAGAGGAGACGATGTTGATGTGTTGTCAAATTGACAGACCCATCCTTAGTCGGACTAGACTAGAAACCCTTGAGAAACCATAGACGAAAGATTTGTGATTTGTAAGTTGTGATTTATAAGTTATAAGTTGATGCCCAATGCTATTCTATCCCCAGGTCTCGAAAGGTCTCGAGTGTTCTATCGCCACATCCACACTAAGCGTAAGACATTTCCTCCATTTCCTCCATACCCACCAAGCCTTCCCTCCATACCCAACATAAACATAATACCCCTCATACCATCCCTCATACTATCATATCAATTAAAGCAGTGAAAATTTCAAAAGCAAAGCAAAGAAAAGGAAGGAAGCTTTATAACGAATAAGATAAGATAAGATGCGATAAGATAAGACAGCTTCTCGCCATTAGATAATTCAAAAGAGCGCTTTACTTTGCTTTCCGATAATTCTAGACTTACACCTAGATCTAGATCTGATGAGTTGTCAGTCAGTCTTACGTACGAGTACATACATACATACATACATACACACACCCCAAGTTTTCCACCAGTAAACTCCCTAAACTCCCTAAACTCCCTAAACTCCCTTAAACTCCCCAAAATTAAAAAATAAAAATAAAAGATGATACATCTACATCCCGTCCCATTAAACATACCAACCAATAATCAATAATCAATAATCAATTACCAGTACCTATATCCAACCTACCTACCATATATCCCAACTACCAACCTAGGACCCAAAAAAAAAAAAAAAAAAAAGGAGGCTTAGTTAAACATGAACATGAATTCAAGTCGATCGAATATCGAGATTTCCAATACGGAGTAATTCGACGAATATTCTTCCTCCAGAACAAAATAAAACAAAACAAAATCTTGACATTGACTCGTATCAGTTCTCCATAGGGTCATAGATTCATAGATTTAGTAGGAGTAGGTGGAAAATAACACATATCATATACAGTACCGTACACTACACCCACCCAAAGAGTCATTCATTCATTCATTCAGAACCCACAACCCACAATCGCGATCCCCACCCCGTAACCCACATTCCCGTAACAAATTGGAACTGACAGTGCAGTAAAAGAAACACCAAACCCAATAATTACTTATTATAAAACAGAGCAGACATCAACCTGACATCAACCTGACATCAACCTGACATCAACCTGACATCAACCTGACAGTGCAGTAAAAGAAACACCAAAATACCAAACACCCAAACACCAAAATACATCCATCCATCATGTAAAAAACTCAATTATTTCCTAAATTTAAAACAAACAAACATCCCCCACAGTCCACACTCGTAGCCGCAGTCGTAGCCGCAGTCATAGCCACAGCCGCAGCGCACCCATCAATCATACATACATACATATATATATAAACTTCCGTCCACCCTTCCACCCTTCCACCTCTCACTCAAATAAGATTAAGATAACCCTCTCCGAGAGCTGCGGCCAGGCCAGCGACTTGTGGCTCAGCTCAGCTCAGCTCAGCTCAGCACAGCTCAGCAAACGCAACCCAAAAACAAAACAAGACAAGAAAAGAAAAGAAAAACCTTCTTCCTTCCGAGTCCCTGGCTGGGCATATTTGTTTCGAAACGAAAACCCCGAAAAGAGAACCCAAGATAAGATCTCCTTCACGTCCTACGTCCTAAGTACATGTCTCAAACGCGACACCTTAACAAACTTCGCAAATCAAGAGGTACTCTCGAGAAGAGAGAGATCCAAAAAACATACTTTCCCCCGAGTCACAGTCACAAAAGCATTTCCGTAAAACACATTTTCCGCGATACGCACGTGGGATCCGGCTTGCGGGAAGGGTAAGGGTATATCCCAACATCGTTACATCACCTTCCCCCTAAGAACCCACGACGAGGTTCGGGTCCAGTTCATACCTAAAGCAAGAAGAACAACCTTCTTCAGTGGGTCCTCCCCTAATTCTAGGCTCGCTTTCGCACCCGGGTTGGGAAGGACGATAGCGAGGTGATGAGTAGGGGAGATTGGATATGTGATTTGATTATAGAATGTTAGAATGTATAATGTCCGAAGAAGAAATATTAATAGAAAAGAAGAACGTGGTTTATTGATTTTCCCACTGTCACTGGTCACAAGTAATAGCTGGAGTACCTACTATAGGGCTCCATCCAGGTGTATCGGCTTACCCCACGTGATAGTTTCACGATTGGAATCCCGCGAAGGAGGATGCGGGGAAGAATCCTGATTCCCAAGAAGACGGAATCGTCGTCATAAGGAAATCAGGGAGGGCAAACCCAACCCAAACTCATGACACCATCACCAAAAAAAAAAGAAGAAGAAACAAATCAAACCGAAACAACTCTTTAAGGTTCCAAGAAAAAACAACTTCCCACTTGTGCAGGGGGAAAAAGACAAGATCGACAAGAGGAGCGCCGGGTGCTACCCCAGACTTCTGGGAAGCACAGAACCTTCTTTGCTTTCGGGGCTTGGACCACCGAGACGAAATCCGCCGTCCGCGAACCTGCCACGAGCATGACATGACCTTTTCCAGGAGGCGAAGGCGAAGGGCAGAAACAGAAACAGAAACACCAGAAACACCAGAACAACCCTAGTCCATGTGTCCGCCACTGGCGAGTGGCAGCGGGTGTTTCTCTGGTGCGGTTACGCCCATCAACCTGGTTCCATAAAAGTGACAGCCACAGCCGTGGGGAACCCGACGATAATGCGTAGCGTAGCGTAGCGGTGGTGGTGATGTTTGGTGTCGGTGTCTGTTCTGTGTCTGACATTGTGGTGGTGTTTAGAGGTTCTGGCCATGCGATCGAGGATCACGAGGGTTTTTGGTTCCATGTTAGGTAGTTTGTTAGTCGAACGGACTGGACGGATGTACCAAGTAACAAGTACACGTCCGGTAAGGATTCAGGTTTCTACTCCCACTCTTGTCTTTGAAACGAAAAGAAGAGCAGTGTAGCCCATCTTTGTTCAATTAATTAATTGTCCCGTCGTCTTCTGATGATGAAATGATGACATGATCTCCGGATGACCCGGGGTTCTGTTCTTTGCCTTCCCCCTCTGGGTATACCTCTCTGGGGGATTGAGGGTTACAATCAGTGGACTTTGAAGAGATCAAGGAGATCAAGAGGGGTCCATCAGGTGATAAGAGCCAGTAAGAGCCAGTAAGAGCGAGTAGAAGCGACTTCTTCAGTGCTGACAAGAGGTTGAGGGGAACAAGGAGATCCTGAGGGGTCGGGAGTCTCGGCTCTACTTGTCAGCCAACTCGGATAACTTGGGGGATTCGGACGTTGCGATAGGAGGACGTGAGCGTTGACTAGATACGGAGTAGAGGACGGGAGGACGGAGTAGAGGTGACAGCCCAGAGGTGGGAGAGGTGGGAGAGGTGGGAGAGAGGTGGACTTAGTCGGCCGAGGAATTCGGATGCAATTTTGTCTCTAAGTCTCTAAGTCCCTTCTCCTCAGCACCGCACCGCTGCATCGCTCCGCACTTGGTCTGCGCCTCCGGCATTCTTGAGGCTGATTCTGAGCCCAGCCAAGTTCCAGCTTTGTTGTTGATGGGCCCTCTTCTCCCCCTCCACCCTCCCCCTTCCCCTTCCCCCCCCCTTCTCCCCCCATCCCCATTCAAGTGCAGCCCGCCCGCCGATCAATCTACTTCTCTCCCAAACGGTCAAACTCCCCAAACCACCACACCTCCAAACCTCCAAACCACCAAACCCCTAAACCACCAAACCATCAAAACCTACCCACTGCAGAGCGCCGCATCAGCATCAGCATCAGCGTCTGAGCCCAACTCCTCCAAAACGTCAACGACCGCAACGACCACGATACAATAACACGACCACGAAGACGACAATATCGTGGCTCAGGATCCATAGCTGGCACTCGCTCTCGCACGTTCCAGCTGATTATTTGCGCCGCAATTCAGTCCGAACTTTATTGTTTTGTTTAGTACGGGCCCCCCGTCCTCTGCTGGCAACCCACCCCATACCACCCATACCTCCTCTCACCGTCTCTCCCTGCACATTAACCCTCCCTCATCCCTCCTCCAACAACAACAACCTTTCTCGCTCTCAAACTCTTCCGATTCCGTCCTTCCAATTATTCCAGAACCATCACCCATTCTTCGCCAGGCAGTGATGAAAAGTATATGATCTTGCGGTGACCCGGTTGTAACTTTCAAAGGTGGCTATTGCTGCAAGGTCGCGTGGTGTTACCCGTCAACCGACTTAGGAACCAACGAGGTTGTCAAAGTGCTAGACAGTGCTACACCAGGGGGAAAAATAAAGCTTGTCGCCAATTGAGGTTATCTTTGTGTTACTTTGTTCTCCGTCTTGTTCTGCGAAATGACGAGCTATTATGCTGTCTCGTCGAAGCCGAGGAAGGTCAAACCCATCCTCAAGAAGTTTTCGCAGAGTGAGAAGAATTCGCTGGATCTCGACCGACCGGTGTCTGAGCAGGATGACTTCTGCATTGGTGCAGGACCGTATGAATACACGTATGGAACAAATCCGCGGACCTCTCACGATATCGTCTTTGCCAACAGCAGGAGGGGGGGTTATCACAATCGCTCAACTAGCGGGACTTCGCAATTCTCGACGGCAACTACAACCAGTGGCTACCGAGCCACTGGTACATTCGTCCATCCCTTCCAGCAAATTCCACGACCATTCACGCCGCCGCATTCAAACCCAGCGTCATATTCAAACTCTCTACGGGATAGTGAATATTCCAATCCAACCCTGCCCGAAGATGAAGACCTCGTCCGTCGACCTCCCCTCATACGCAACTCCTCCTCAAATCGATCCTCTTCGATAGCTTGCAACAATCCTATCGTCACACACCAGCCTCTACTCCGCCTACAAACTAAGCATTCGACGTCACGACTGGCACTTGCAACATCCACCACCTCCTTAAACAACACATCTTCACTGAGTCCGGATTACTCCTCACCTATTGACACCATGTCGCCCTCCTCCCTCCGAACCTCGATGGATAAAGGCTTCCGCATTCGAAGCCATTCCGGAGTCGATTCACCTATACGACAAGAAACTATACAAGAGGCACGCCGCAAATTCCAAGAAAAGGAAATGGCCAAGGAGGAGAAGGCAGCAAGAGAGGAAGTACGTGCGATGGAGAAGCGAAACCAAAAGGAAGCCAGAGAGATAGAGAGAAGACATCGTCATTCTTCTGCGAGTGAAGGCGCTCGAATCAAGAGATCCAAGTCGGATCTGACAACCACAGGTACCAATGAAAAGGCGGAAGATATGTTTGGCCGGGATTACAACAGTCTCCATGATCAAAGTCCACCATTTATGGCTGAATGCCTAGACGATGCACCCAGACGTGTAAAAAAGGAGAGCACCAAAAGGAAGACCCATAGCGCCTGGACCAAACTGATGATGTGGCTTCGGACCCGATTCTTGAGAATAGGAGGGAGGTTTCGACGGTGAAGGCATGGATTGCATTACCTGATATACGTATTGGTGGGAATAGCAATAACAATAAGCAATACCACATCTACGACACACCACATACCCAGGACCTGGTCTGGATACACAAATCCTGGGGTAAAAGTACATCTCGAACCAATCAACTCCACCACGTACCCACTCTTATCGATCTTGCCGTTTCACGCCCTTACCGCGTACTTTCGACCATTCCCAGACCTCGAGGAGTCTTCTTTTGCAATACCCGAATAACCGATACTTTTTTCTTTCTTTCTGCACAACTGCTAGTACAAGTTACACTTTACACTTATACTTGCTTACGTTACGATGGCGATTGCGATTCGATCATACGCATGATACAAATACCAGGCGTTTTTTTATTTCCCCGCTCGCGCAACACTGCATGCAAACTGCACACTCATATCAATCTCTTCATCCACGACATTATCCCCCCTCTGGAAAGCTGGGGATTCAATTGATTGGAGAAAGATTTACTGGGGGATTTGGGACCACTGCGTTTTCTTTATCGCATACGGAGTTTAGTTGTTTGGTGGTTTTTTTTTTTCTCACAAACAAGGCGAAGGCGTTTTACTTGTTTGGTTTTTTGGTTTGCTGAACTTTTTTGGTGTGGACGGATGGCTTCTTTGCCTTTTACTTTTTCTTTTCGTTTCTCCTGAGCGTTCCTTTTGCGGTCTATTGCATGCGTTGTTTTTGGGTTTCTGGAAAGTTAGGACCACGCGTTCTTGGTGTTTATTTTTGGGAATTTTTACATCACCCGTATGCATACGGGTTGGATCGAGGACAACAAACAAACAGTCAGTGATGGGTGGTAGGCGATTACAAGCACCCTCCTTTTTTCGAATTACAAGATGGATAGAGCCATCGAGAGGCTAGCACAGCTAGCACAGCAGCGATTTGTTTGAGCTTTTGAGCTTTTGAACTTTGGGATTTATTGGTTGGTTGGGTATTATAGATGGATTGGAAGGGTTTATGGGAATTTTTGATCTGGATGAAAAAAAATTACTTTTTTTCCCCTGGGATCAATTTTCCTGATAGGGATGGAATCCAGCGTTTTTTATTATTATTATTATTACATCGCATTGCACACCTACTATGGTATGGGCATGGATGGATACTTTTTGATGGGTTGTTGAAGTTAGTAGTAGACAGACATTGGTATTCTTCGCAACATCGAGAGAACAATGAAAAACCCTCTTTGAATAAGAAATACCTTCTCTTTTTTTTTTGTGATTTGCATGGCTCTTGTGTCTATGGTCTTTGGGCTTTGTGAGGATTGTGATTTTGTGATTTTGTGATTTTGTGATTTTGTGCCCCTTATGGATTTATGATTCTTTGCACATCCATACTCTTTCACTCAAATTTCATTTTATGCCCGTTATGAGCGTTATGAACATTATGACATAGCGGTGTGGTAATGCATGCAATGCATTGAGGGGTTTCCCTCAGTGAGATTCCTTTCCTGATCCAGATCCACAACCCCTGTCTGTTCCCTGTCTATTCGTTCTTATGATCCTTCTTATGATCATCCTTCTCTTCTCTTCTTTGCCCAGACTGCCCTGTTAGGCTTGTTTACCCCTTTTTTGGGGGGCGGGGGGGGGGTTTTTGATTCTTTTGTGACTTTGTCTTCTTCTGGAACGGCCCTTTTCCACAATTTTCCTTCTGGAAGGGATGATGGAAGGCCGAGGAGGCGGAAATGGAAGGATGGATTGTGGATCTTGGGGTGAAGGCGGTGGGGTTTAGGGGAGTCTGGGAGAGGGGATTAGAGCGGTGGGTTAGTGTTAGGGAGAGCACTTGTCTTTGGAAGATTGGTCGGTCCTGGTCCTGGGCCTTTGGGTTGTGGAACACATCTGGAGCATTTGAGCAGTGGTCTTCTCTGGGGTAGTCGAGTCGAGTCGAGCACTTGTCTTTGGAAGATTGGTTGGTATCGTTGGTCGTTGGTCGTTGGTCCTTTGATTAGATTTGATTAGCGGGGGATGGGGATGGGGTGTTAGGTTAGAGCAGAGCACTGGTCTTGTCCCCTCCCTGACGATTCCAGGCTGACCTGGGGTATTGAAGCGTTGGCCAGTCTGGTCTAGTCTGGTCTGGTCTGGTCTGGTCTGGTTCTTTGAGTAATGTGATCTTGTAATGCGATGTTGTTACAGTAGGGATAATCTACAGTAGGTGGCTGGCTGGTCTAGGCGGCTGGCTGGCGAGGTATGGGGAGTGATCTGATCTGATCCGTGAAGTGTCGGGGTTGTGGGGCAGGCAAGGCATTGGAGATAAGGTCAAGGTCAAGCAAGCCTAAGGGGTAAAGGGTAACATGGATGCTTGTGTATCGTGTGTTGTGTATCATGTGTTATGTGTTATTTGTTGTGTTGTTTTTGCATACTAGTGACTACTCCATACATGAAAGGAATCTAGACTATCTACAGACCGAATGTGGGGATTCGATTCGATTCGATAGCGGCTCTGGCTCTATTGTTACGACAAGGTGAAGTGAGTGAGTGAGTGGATTCGTCTACCCCTACCGCACCTGAGCGCGAGCGGTGTTGATCGAGTTATTGCGAAGGGAATCGGAACGGATTATTGCGGATGATTTTATTGATCTGATCGACCGGGTGATGAGCGGGTGATGAGCGGGTGTAACTTCCTACCCATAACCCATAACCATAACCATAACCATAACCATAACCATATCCCTATAGGATGTGAGGTATGATCGACAGATTCTTCTGGAAGTAATCTTCTGGAAGGTGTTGGATGGATGGTACGGGATGAGTATCCTTTGAGTGGGTGATGATGATCGACTTGAGGGATTGAATTGAGGGGTTGGATGTTAATTACGGTAGGAGACGGATGATCTACTATCGATTGTTGATCATGGGAAGATACGGACGAGATACGAAGGATGAGTGTACAGGAGGTGTAGATTGACTTACTCGAGTACGGATAGTTAAGTATGGAGTATTGTGTAAATGTATAGTACCAAGTAGATTAGATTTGAGGTGTTTTATGCTGTGGATTGTACATCTTATTCAATCTACATAATCCCCTTCACATCCCCTTTATACATATCCTTCACATCCCTTTACATCCCTTCACATCCCTTCACATCCCTCCACATCCCTCTACACCCAAGTCCTCTTTACAAATTACTCAATAGAAATATTCCGTACTTCTGGAAGAGCTGATAGATCATATACCTAATAATTCAAAGTAGATCATAGGGTTAGAGTTGTAGTTATAGTTATGATTATGGATAGGGAGTTACACCCGCTCGACACCCGACCTAGTGGAGCAATAATTCGCAATAATAATAAGCGAGCAGCGAGGGGGTATGATCACGTGAATAGGATATGTATAACGCCTTCCTCTCAGGTGTAGATAGATTGTAATCTTACTCTGTATACAAAGTAAGTGTGAGAGTACAATATATATACTAGTATAATATTATACTTGCATGCGTTGCGTACTATTTACTTTTAAACGATTCCCTCGAATCGATCGATTGTCTGTATCTTGCCTTGATAGTCGATACTATACCTCAAATTCTCTATCTCGATGCCCTGTCCTTCTACTCCTCCTTCTGGAAAAGATTGATACTTCGTAGATCATGGGGATACAGTTAAGGGTAGGATGTTACATCCGGTGGAGTAATAACTATTTATCTTGCCTTATCATGATAGTCGATGGTTAATCCCTCAAGTCGATCACTTACAGTAATACACTTACCTCGAAGTTTCTTCTGGAATAGTCTATATTCCATACTTCGTAGATCATAGGGATATGGTTATAGGTAAGAGTAGGATGTTACACCCGGTGGATCAATAAGTATCTATCTATCTATCTATCTTGACTTGCCTCACCTTACCTCGCCTTGACTTGCTACTCTATGATCACCACCCAATTTCCGATTATCGATTGCAGATCACTCAATAGCGTTACTTCCAAGTTCTTCTCCGTACCAAAGTAAAAGAGTTACCGGTACTTCTCCTTCTAGAACAATCTATACTACCTACTTCGTAGATCATATCTCACATCTTATAAGGATGGATATGGGTAGGAAGTTACACCCGCTTACCACCCGCTTACCACCCGAGCGATCAATAATCCATAATAAGAATAGCCGAGCGGGGAAGCGGACGAGATGAGATGAGATGGGTGAGTAAGGTAGGTAAGGTAACGAATATGGAGTACGGTAAGGCTGGCTGTGTATAATAATATGTAATCGACCATCCACAATCCACGATCCACAATCCGCTATCGAGATTCGAATCGAATGTCACGGCAAGATACGGAGTAGGGGCCATTATAAAGTAGATACAGGGAGGATACGAAATACGGGGTAATTTAATTACGGGATCGAGTTTCACGGTCAGATACCTTCGTACGGGCGATCTGAATATAGAGGTAGGGGGAGGGAGGATACGAAATACGAGTATATCCTGTCATTTATGGCACTTGCCTCTGGTGATAGGTCCCCCCTTCCTCTTATTCGGGTTCTTTAATGATTGATCATATTATGTACCCCCCCTTTTCACTTGGACCCTCTTCGCTTACCCCTCTGTTCACGTGCCTCACACTGCACATACCCCCCTCTTCAATTGTACCTTGTTCACTTGCCCCTGTTTACTTAACCCCTCTTCACTTCACCCCTCTTCATTACCCCCTCTTCATTACCCCCTCTTCATAAATCAAAATTATAGAGTATACAAGCATAAACTATTGAGTATTAACAGCTCTTACACTATACTAAAGCATCTAGGGGAACCAAATTATGTATCAGCCCTTGAATTATACATCCCTTCTCCACATACCTTTCACACCCCATATATACACCATACCCCTCCTTCTATTAATATACATCTCTACAGCCTTACAGTACTGTCAGTACCTACCTCCCTCATCCACCTCATCCACCGCGTTCATCGTCATAGCTTTACCAGGTCTCAATCGCGGGTATATTTCCGTTCTTTAAGGAGAAGTATCTAGGTACAGGAGAAGGCCCGAGGAAGGGGCACGTCTATCAATGGTTCGATTTTCACGGAAGGATACGTCCGTACGGGCGAGGGATATAGATCATACGAGTTAGATTGTAGATGGAGATATACTAGATATACTTATTTTGTACTTCGAAGTATACTTACATAGGCGATTCCGATATCTGAGGGCCTATTCACGTACTCGCTGCTCGCCTATTTTTATTGCTCCACCGGGTGTAACACTGTAACTTCCTACCCATAACCATAAACATATGATCTTTGGATTCTTCTGGAATGACGGAAGATGGCGTAAGTCGGGTCTATTGAGAATTCCTCCGGAACGGGATCGAGTTTTACGGCAAGATATATACGGGGGATTGAATAGATCATACGAGTTAGACTATATATAGATAGAGATATGCATACCTCGTTTACAACAAAGTACTGTACAGTACAGTATACAATATATAGTGTAAATGTATGATAGAAGTAACAAGATTTAGATTTGTGCTTTTGGATTTGTCTATGTATTCCCCTTTCACGTGTCCTCCCTCCCTGCGTGCTCGCCTATTCTCATTACGGAATATCCCTCAAGCGGGTGTAACTTCCTACCCATAACCATAACCCTATGATCTACAGACTCTTCTAGAAAGATAAGTCCGTACGGGTAGAAGTTGAAGTTGAAGAAGAAATATGGAGCACCCGTCAAAACCCGATGATAAGGCCCAAAGTGTTGCTAGGGTGGTGTTAATATCCGTAAGGATGGGAATCAATGCGACATACTTCTACAACTACCACACAAAGGTCCTAACACGATTCTGAACTGAAGCCCGAACCGATTTAAAACCCACTTTCACTCTATTTTTAAAATAGAAAAAAGTGTATTCAGAGTTCTAACTTGGGCTTGAAAAAGAGAGAGTGGTAAGTGCATGCAGTTCAAGGGGCTTTTGGTGTAGTCAAGGCCTAACGTATCCCAGTAACACCTTGGGCCTTGGGCCTTGATATCGAGTTTGGACGGAAGGGATCGAGTTTCACGGCTATATACGGGTTACTTATACGAGTATACCCTATGATACTTGACTCAGGTGACGGGTCCCTCCTTCCGTTCGTTCTTCACTCTACTGTAGCTACATCACTTACCCACCTTTTTACTTGCCCCTCGATCACTATATACCCCCCTTTTCATGGACCTTGTACTGTACATGCCACTCTCTCCACTTACCCCTCTCTTCATTTATTCCCTTGTTCGCTTATTCCCTTAACCACTTATTCCTCTTCACATCACTACATACTCATATCACTCCTTTTTCATAAATTACCATCCACACACCATAACACCTATACACAACCTTATACACGTCCTTACGAATACATCCTCAAGAGTCAAGAATCAGTCTAATCAGCTCCTAGCTAATTTTCAAAAGAGTTTACTATTTTCTATTATTTCATTTTCTTTTACCTCTCTGCTTAAGGTCAAAACACATGGGTGAAGACAGAAAGGGTTTGTTTATTGTTTGTATATCTTGACTGTGATATTGTGATGATGTGATGCTACTCCATGGGATTTTATAGATGGGTGGGTAGATGGGTGGGTAGGTAGGTAGGTAGGTAGATGTATGAATTAATTTATTACAGAAACTATGATCTGATGTTAGCGTCATGCTTCGCTAGCTATAGAAATAGCCTCTAGATGTTTTTTGAATCTTAATCTTATATTTGATATTTTGACTTTCAATAACAAAAGAAAAGAAAAAGAATAGAAAACTCATTACTGGTACTTAAAAATCAAAGCTATATATACTCCAGTAAATGCCATGCAATCACTCAACTAAGGAAGTACTCTTACTGTAATCCCTTGAACCCATGGGGGGACTATTGGTGATGATTCCCGTTTTCTAGTTTTTTCTTTTTTCACCAATGATTGGATTGGATTGGGTTATATTTTATATCTATCAAGATATATCAACAGCTATCCAAAACATCTAGCTTACATGTATTTGACTCGTCCCAAGGCCTTGGGGACAGGTAGTGAGTAGTGAGAGCGGATGTAAGAGGGGGGTGAGCGAGAGAATGTAATGAAATGACTTTTACATTTGGGTTTCAAGGTTTTCGGGGGGGTCAAGTGTTGGTAAACCAGATCCTCGCTTATTCCTTGGGTGCTGGATGGGTAAGCTGACCGTAAAGGCGAAGCTGGGGTCTTTGGGTATATTATAATATGCTTGGGAGGGTGTTGAAGATTGGAGATTGGAGTGGTATTTTGTGGTATTGAGGGGAAAGCCTCAAATGGGGGGTTGGATAGGAAGATTCTGAGGGGAATGAGAGAAGCCCGGGTCCTACTCGTAGATAAAATTTGGGGCACAGGTACAGTTTATACTTTGAGAGTAGTATCAAGTGAATCCTTGCTGAAAGTGAGGTTTGAAGGACAGACTTCCAGCAGAGAATTAATCGTTTGAACTCCAGACTATCCGACATGCGTCTCTTTTTCTAATACTAGCGAGTAACATTTTGTCCTACTCGATATTACAACTTGATTGGTCCTCTGAGACTTAGCTCGATTCACGTATACAATATCAAGAGTAGGCTAAGTCGAAAAAATGGTAGTGTTGACAGTAGTAGGTTGTTAAGCGAGTGTCCAGAATGCGCATTCCAAATCATGATTTTGCTGGAACGCCACTTCATATGCTGGACTGTGAATGAAGCTAGATCAGTATCGGAGTTTTATTCTGCTTTGCAACCTACTCTGCGAGCCAAATGAATCTGGAAAGTGAAGAAGTATTTAGAGGAGTGTATGGGAAGAGAGAGAGATATTGGATGAATGGAGTAAATTCGATTGTTTTGCTGGTATCGGATTTTGGATGTTGATAATCGGTTGAGCTCGAGGGTTGACAGATTTAAATGCGAATGTAGATGTAGATAATATCTTCTCAACAAAACAAACACTATTAGTCTATATATATACTACTTCCGTTTCTATCTGGTCAAAACTTCACTTACCTCAATAACATTCCTCCTCGTCTCCCCCCTTTCCATTGATATTCAAACACATACAGCCCAGACGCCTTTCTAGATAAGATTATAGATTAAGATGCTTCCTTCTTCACATAAGCTCAGTTTGCTCAATTTCTTTCTCTCACCAAAAAAGGACGAAGAAAGAAGATGTAAACCTAGAAGCAACGTTCGGCACTTGGAATTCCATTCCATTCCAAGGCCCCCCCTTGGAATATTCCAAAATTCCAGCTTGGAATTTGTCACATGACCTTCAAATAGTTGTTCCGGTCCGCTCGACCAATAGGAAGCCTACGTTTACAAACAAGTGAATGACTTTTAAAGTCAAGATGTAAGGTATAATAATCTGGTATTGTATTCGTATTAGGTTCTAAGTGATTCTGACTACAGGTTCGTGGATATACCCGTAGGTCACGTCGTTTTCCCCCTATAGTACAGTAGCTGAAACTACCACTACTAAGACAAGTACAAACAAGTGAATATGGCATTATCGCAATAGGTATTGTTTCTGAGGATATATTAAGTGAATATAATTAATTGGGTGTAGGAAACAAGCAATTCACTTGTCACTTCGGTATAAATAGAGCCCTCTTATTGGCCAATCTATATATATATTCCAACTGGAATTCCAAATTCTAAAGCCTCACGCCTTGGAATATTCCACCTTGAAATGGAATCTTGGAATCCTTGGAATCGTATTCCAAGTGCCGAACGTTGCCTAGCAGATCTGTTGAGGGTTGGGGAGTGAGAGAGGGGGTTTTGTAAGGTGAAAGAGGATACTATATCTTCTGGAGATTTACAGTAGCTGTGAGCTTTTTTAGTATAAGAATATCTGCAGCGCTGCTCTCTGAGGATTTATATCCTCAACATCGCGGAATCCGCTTGCAGAGCAGATCTACATAGACAGAACCTGGCTCTTAAAGAATAGCTTGAGGGGTGACGAATGCAGAGTCTCCTTCATCACAGTAATAAGAATCAAGTTCTTACTTTCCAAGAGCAGCTTTTTGGGAAGGAGTAGCGGTTTGAATACATAGTTATTTACTGTCGATTATCTAGCTGCTATCGAAAATAGACTTTATAACCGGCCCTAATGCAATATTCCAGAGTTTTATATACTCCCTCCTTCGATAATTAAGACGAGATATATTTTCTATTCTTCTGATGCGGAAAGTGTCTTTCATAATTTTCAGGCACTCTCTTTGGCGCATTCTCGATAGTGTGGATGTAGATTACCCTAAAACCTTGGAATTCTGTCAAATTTTTGAGTCAAAATGACTTAATAGCCGGCCTCCATCCTACAGCACCATAGAATGTGAACCGGCTATTACCTAGTCTTCAATATTGTCCTTAATAACTTCCTAATCTAGGAACCTTTGATACTAAACAAAACTTATAGCGAGAAAACCGCCACTTTGTAGTGTTGTAGAAATACTTTCCCATAAGCCAGATTGCTGAAAATCTATCATAAATTCTGCAAATCTTAAAAGTCTATATTCGGTAGTGATTGTAGATCTCCCCTAAATTATATAGCAACGAAGTAAAAGCAGAACGCGAGACAACTCCGGAGTCTCTTAAGGTTCAAATATCTTTAGAGATCCTATTAGTCTTAATATCTCATTCTCTTTACTACATTCTTTTTGTTCTTCTCCTTCTTATAACTAGTAACTCGTCCCAATCACCACCACTGCAGCAATGGATAAGGTAGTCGACACGACGATGAATGTACCAACAACAACTCCTACTAAACGAAGGACAAAAGTAGACTTACTGTAAATCACTATCTACCTTTCCTGTTCCTTTCCCTTCCATTTATTTCTCCCAAAAGCTCTACAAAAAGTAAGCATATACTATTTTATATAGTTAGCCACTTGCTGTCGATTCCCTAGCTACTGTCGAACTAGACCTTCAATTCCTTTCTGGGGCTTTAACAATTTGCGATCAGATCTTTCGAACTACAAGTCAGACTGTGTGTTTTGGTAATCCTTGTCCTCTCTCTCTCGCTTCTATTGTTGAAAACTCGTTTGGTTTGGTTTGGATTGGAAATCAGGGCAGAAGCTCCTTGTTTTTTCCCTTGTGTGTGGTAATCCTGTTGAAACTATATAACCGTCTATACCCAAAACGGAAAAAACAAGCTTCCTTTGTTTAGATAAAAGCATATAAGCTAGATAATTTCCCTCAAATAAATCAAGGACTTTCTCCCACTTCTCACATGCCATATATTTCACCCAATTCAATATATGCTACTAGTACCGCGTGTTCTCTCCCTAATATTACATAAAATAGGAGAAGAGACGAATAGGAAATTGCAGTTGCCAAGTAAAGCGACAACGAAGCATATCAAGGAGCTTGAAGTCCTACTGTTGCGACGTGGGATAAGTGAATAGTGGATATGGCAAAGGATAAGTGAATAGGTAGTGGCATATGGGAGGCATCACGTGATCAGCCCTGACGACGCCACCATAATCAAGTACTTAGTCTCTTAGCTAGTCTCTCTGAATCCTACAAGAATTATGAAACCAACAACCTAGGACCTAACAGTCTTGTACCAACACCTACAGAATTTTACCATGTTCAATTTCCAAGCTCTCGCTTCCTCTCGGGCGAAACTTATAGTATTTCTAGCTTCTTGGTCGTTGAATTTATCGTTTACATCCTTAGCTACTTGTCCGTCAAGTGAGAAAGAAGTCAATTAATCTAAAAAAACATTGAAATCGGGAAGCGTCGACATCATCCCCGTCCCCAAGAAAGGAAATCTCGATCCATCCGTCTACAATTATTCCAGATATTGTAATCACAACTAAACCATTCACGCCTGGAAAGTCTACCCCCAAACCCCCTCGACCAATTTATGTTCCTCATGCCCATTCTCTCGGATAGTAGTAGATTGCTGCTTACTTATGTGTCCTGGAATAGTCAAATACTGTTATGTATAGTACAACCTTAGGACTTGAGTAGTACTTGAGAAGTACTTTAGAAGTCAACTTTACCACTACAGTCTGTTCAAATTGACTATCTACCTAACTCAACTCAACTCTACTTAACTCTACTTGATTAGTTAAGTATTTCTTTCCAACGCTAACTCTGTATACATGGATCGACAAATTGCCACAGAACTCAAATATCTTCTGAGTCATTTTACGACGGGGTTGTTCTCAGTCAGGTGAAAGTAGAGCGAAAGCAAGATCTTTCATCAATATTGTGAGCATTTTCAGGCAACATACCGCCCCTTTTGATCCCTTGTCTGCGTTCTGATTCGCGTTGATCACTGATCCGGTTTTGTAAACATCGACTCAATACTCGCTGTAAGCGTCCAGGCTTAAAATACCGGATTTGAATAATGTTGAGCTACACAACATCAATGATGCCGCATTACACCAACCTCTCAAGCGCTCTACTCGCACGTTAAGCGACAGCCACCAGTAAGCGAATAATTCGACGGGATTACTCAGCACAAAACCATCAAGGACGATAGATTAAATTCTTAGCAGAAAACTTTTGCCAAAGATGTAAAGTAAACAACCTCAACATTACACAACGAAATCTGAAATAGAAGCTGTTCGATTCGCTCTTGGCAAAGCCAATCGGGTTTTAATGTGATCAACAGGAAACGATTCGTTGAAATACCGGAAATAATTGAGGGTGTGGGAGACACAACATGAGATTACACAACATGAAGACATCTGTGCATCATCAATGAACCAAGAGCGGAGGTGAGAGCTGTACGACATGTTGGGACTAAGGCGAGGCATGGGTGGTGTGATTGCAACACTGCGTAGACGAGATGTATATCTGGCCACTGCATAAACGAGCGATAGGAGAATTCTCCGAGGCTTGTTTTGTGGCTTGCCGAGGGTGCCGAAATAAATGGGGATTGGTCGTTTGTTCTACGGTGGTTGCCATTTGTCAGGTTGAAGTTCTGACTTGTCGTTGAGTAGATTTGACATGCGCAGGATAACCAAACTTGTGAGATGGGTGGAATTAAGACTTCCATGGGTTAGTTGAGAACTGAAGTTTAGATGAAGCGAGAGAAAAAGCTCACATGTCTGTAGTATTATAAGGGTCTTACCTCCCCTCCAATACCAAAGTGAACGAATCTCACATAGCAACACAAGAAACAATCCACAGGCTCCACGACATCAAATGTACTTCCAAATGCAGTCAAAAGACCACCCAACACTCAAAAACAGTTACTCAGGTAAGTTCCACAACCTTATCTCGAAATTGATATTCCCCGAGACATGCGCCAACCCTTCTTTCCCCGCAAACCCAACCAAATACCCTCATGATAAGCATGAAAAATGTGGCACAACAGACGGAGATATCTTGATACAGAATCACACAACATACACGAGGACCCAGCCAATTCCGGACGGGAAGAACGCTCTTGGTGAATGTGATGACAGTTGCATTGTTTAGAAAAGTGATAGAGAAGTATTGGAAGTTGCGAATTTGATGGTTGTCATATTCAACAAGTACCGAGGACCCCACAATCTTGTTGGTTCAAGGCTGGCTCTGGCTGAGGTTGTGATGTTGAGGGAGGGGTATGACGACGTTGAGTACGACGGAGTTTTCCTCGTCGAATCTTTTGTAACTCACATGCTAAAATCTCATCTCCTCGCTATTCGGAATGTTTTCGAATCCATTGATCCAAACCTCCGAGATAAAAAAGAAAGAGAAAAGAAGCAGATGCAGTGAAGGACGAAAAGTTCGAAGCTGGAGAGACCCACATACGATCACATCCCCCCACTTTGCCTTAAAATAGCAGCTCATTGAGATCTCGTGCATACATCTTGAAAGCCCATATACTCGAGTACCCACTACTTACCCACCTGCAATCGAGCAAATTTCAAATCCCGTCCAAGCATAAACGTTCTCTACCCTTCTGTCAAGTTCTCGGCACAGCTCCTCTTTTTCCATTGATCCAGGGTTAGAAAAGTGGTGGTATGTCGGTGGAACTGAATCACAAAAGTTGTGGGACTCTACTGTACTCCATATGAAAGAAAATATGGAGAAAACCCAACGGGTGGGACTGACAGACGTCAGTGGTGCAGAGTTCCCTTGTTCATACACCCCTATGTAGTAAGTGCAATTCACATAAATTGAAAATTCAAATCAAGGAAATTTTATTGGGAAAACTTGAGAAACCGCGTGTGCTGGAAAGTTATCATGGTTGGCATTATTATTTGTACATGAAATGGCGACCCCTTCGGTACCAATATTTTGACCCATATGCCGGTACTGTTGCGTAGACCCCATTCTTGGAAACCCGTCTTCCAAGCTGAAGAATTTGACAAATTTTGGAGCTACAGGGGAAGTATTTGTCAATTCGTAAACTATAGCTCGGTTACACGGCTATTTCAACCTAAATTTCCCGAGGGTTGTTAGCAACCATGGTATCGGATGCACGAAAGTACCCGAGTACAGTAGACTTACCGACCCCCCTGAGTCCTCGCCTCCAGTAATGCTTGGCTAGCGAAATGATCTTCGTGTACGAACTCTAAAAATGATACACTATTTTCGGCGTAAAATACCCTACTACTACTTCTATTACTACTACTCTAAAAAGATACTTGCTAAAAATAGAGAGATAGAGATACCCCTCATCTCAGACTAACATCAAAGTAGCAGTGACATCAAAAAGACCCATTCTCACACGATAAAGACCTGCGTTTATTTAGGCGAGACTAAGTGAGGCAGTTTCATGTGTTTACCCCCAATCTAGACACCGCATAACCAAGCCCTGAACTATTAAAACTACGCCAACACCAAGATTTCCCAGAAAGGTCGAATGCCACAATGAGAAATATCGAGAACGAAGACAGCACTCTAATCCACTATCTCATACCCATCCCCCTGACAAAAACCCCGCACCGGCAACAGCGCCAAAACATAAAAGGGGGGAGTTCCCCACACAAACGCACAGTCTTCAAACTAAGTGGCTCTAAGGCATTATCAGAATTCCTGAAGGGGAAGAAGAGCCGTCTAGTACTCTTGGGAGAAAGTTTCGTTCCACGGGTTAGAAGAGATACTAGAGTGTGGAACGAGAAAAGGGATCTAGAGCGATCTTTTTTGCGAAAGTGCGGTTTCGATACCTATAGGCAGTGGTTGAAAACATAACTGCTCTTTCAAGCTACATTGGAACTTGACGAGTTTGTAGCGATGTTTCCTTTGTCCTCCTTTTTTCTGCTGAAAGCAACACAGATATTCGGGTTGCTTTCAGCAACCCGAATACAAGAACAACGTAGCCCTGACCAAAATTCTGGAGAACACCAGAGTCCAGAATTCGTCATAGACAACCCATCCCACCCACGCACATGGGCCAAGCTATTCCCCCACATTAAGTCAAAAAAGAAAAGAAGGGAGTAGCATCACATATGCAGGTCCCTCCCGATCTTGCCGCCTGCATGCAATACCACTCACATCAAATGCAAGGGTTGTGCCTGCCAAAAGAAGCAAGCATGTGGAGTAAAGAACGTTATGATTGTTTGAAGATTTACGCGCAATATGGTCGATGTAATATCGGAGGAGTCTCCAGCGACAGTCGTACCAGAAATATATTAACGGTGCTTTATCGGACCTCTAACAATTCTCGATATATATGATAATATCGATAAATGATATACTATATATCACAATAAATATCGTAGTCTGTCCGCACGTGGTTTCACTTTATTCTCGTTGTACAGTGCCGTATGTAGGTGATTAAAGTAGCGTTTAAATAGAGTAGAAACTAAACAAATGCATCCAGAAAAACGAAGTTTTGGTTCCTTGATCCCTTCAAGGTACACTAACATTTTATACATTTCCCCAAATCCCTCTCTTGCCGCGAGATAAATCCCATCCAGGCACGAGCAAACGATATCTCTCAATTTCAAGAAAATTCTGCAGAATCGAAATCGCCATCGCCGATCTCACAACCACCTTCCTAAGCCTTCGAAAGGAAAACTTGATTTCAATTCAACGTCGTCAAATAATCGTGATATCCAAACACATAACCTGGTATTCTTCTGAGCAGAGCATCTAGAACGGCCCAAAGACCCTTAAATTTACCAAGACCACCTGCTTGGGATTGGTGGCTGCTTACTTTATGCAGTTAACGCCACCACCGTTCTACATCACATCACCAACGTCAAGCTAATGATTCCTTAGGACCAAGTCGAGTAGCAACTCAATAGAAACAAAAAGAATTTGAACAATTTGAACAGCTCATAGTTGATTCGATATAAAATTTTCGCTACTTGAACCCAAAACAGGAATTAACCGTCCATATATCAATGGACGGATTTCCAAGCCGAGGGAAACTTCAGCCTGTGATGCCTACCTCCCTACAACCTCTAAAATAACACAATACAAAGCCAAAAAAGAACCATCACGTCACCCAAAATAAAACAAGTAAACAGATCCGAATCAATCAATCTCCTCTCCAAGAAAGACCGTTGAGAGGGAGAAGCAGGGTCATCACATTCACATGTCCCATACCCAACCCAGACCAATAAAACCAACAAATCTTCACGGAATTTACCAGATCACGCCGCCAACATCTGACTCTATATGTCTGACTCTATATGACTATGTCCACGAAAATAAATGCAAATAATTATCAAAAAAAAGCCAAATTTCACATGTCCAATACCACGTAGCCAACCCGATAAACCCAACAATCTAACACCAACTCCGTACCACCACCCCACGAAACCTGTCAACACCACACACGCTCACCTCGCCCCAGCATCTCAAACCCATTAACCCCAACGATTTACATTACAACTTCATTCCGTACAACCAGCCCCTAATATCCATACACCAACCAATATCCCCATCTAAAACCACATTGTGCCGTTCCCTTCCCATTACCAACTCCGCACCACCCACCCCGCGAAATCCATTACCACACACTCACCTCACCCTGATATCTCAAAACCCAGAAAACCCAGAAAACCTACATTCCAGCTGCAATTCCGTAGCACCCCCCAATACCCTCCCCTCCCCTTCATCCACATGATCCATTTCCCATCCGTCCTCAAAACACAAGAAAAAACAAAATAAAATCCAAACAAATTCCTAAATCTAACCATACCCTAAAAAACCCCTAAAAACCCCTAAAAACATACACCAATCAAACGCCTCCTCCCTTCGCTTACACCCCTTACTCCCACCACCCGTCACCAACCAACCAACCACCACCCACCCACCCACGCAAGCCACCACCCAGTAAACCACCCATGTAAATTTGCAAACCACACACACACCCAACCACAACCCCCTCCAACGCCAAGAAAAGCAGGGCAAAAAGGGAAACAAGCCTCTCACTGCGTTACCGTTACCGTTACTGTTACCGTTACACCTGTCCTGCCGTCCGGCCCTGTCCTTTGTCCAGGGCCGGGGTTAGGTGTCGGGGTCAGCGTTATGCAAGGCATGCGTTGCATCATGCAGTGGTGGCAGGAATGGGTATGGATATGGATGGGTAGGGATGGATATGGATGGATATGTATGGGTTATGGTTATGGTTAGCGTACGATGGACGTGTGTGATGAGATGGGATGGGTTGGGTTGTGGAGACGGGGATGGGGATGGGAATGAATAGTAAGGGACAAAAGGATTCTGGGAGGGGTTCGGATTTTCGTTAATCCTTGAGATAACGAGTATGGATATCAGTATATTATTGGTGGTGGTGGTGATATTTCATCAATATGAGAGAGAAGCAAGCAAGCAAAGATATAGAAAACACCCTGATGGTATTTTTGTTCTCTTTTTATTTTTGTTTAGTTTGGTTTCGTTGGTCTAATATCCACTCTATCATTCGGATTGCATTGCAATCATTCCCATTGCTTGCATTTCCATTCCATTCCATTTCCATTTTTCTAATGTTCCCGCCCCCACCCTCAATACATACATACATACCCGGCCCACCTGATCTCGGTGTTTTTTTTTCATCTATGAAATTTCGAGCAGACTAGCTACAGGTAGTGCGCTATTATCTTGAAAAATTATCAGGTCCGGTCCCTCCCAAAAGACATCGCCTTTTTTGTAATAGAGAAGTTCGAATGCGTCTGTTGGTGTGTGTGTGTTTTTTTTTTCGACTTCCAAAGGAAAAGAAAGAAATTTGTCGGCCATCTCCCAGGTTTTTCAAATTCTTTTGCTGTACAATCTCCCCCCAAAAGAAGCAAAGCAAGCAGTCTTTCGTTTCGTTTCGAAGGAAAAAAAAAGGAGAAAAAAGAGGAAAAACAAGCGAAGAAAGGAATTTTTTTTTCCAGCCCATAAATTTGTCCCCCATTCCGAAAAAAATTGGAAAGAAAGAAAATAGAGAAATAGAAGAACATTTTTCCCTTAATAGTAAGATCCGTCCCGCCCGGCCCCGTACGCACGCAATCCCGGAGATTGTCAATGAATATCTCCCATAAAAAACAGAGCGATCGATGCGAAACGATGAGAAAATTACAGAGAGACTCCTGAAAATGCATGCCAGCAAAAGAAGCAAGAAATCTCGTCCACCCATGGACGAAATTCTGAACAAACACGTATAAAAACGTGATTGGGGTCCGGAAAAGAAAACATCTCCATGAAATACCCAAGCGCGCTGCCTGCCAAATTCCTATGAAGGAGAATAATAAATGTAGAGAGAAACACACAATCAAATCGAGTAAAGTAAAAGGGGAATGAGAAAAAGAAGATCTTCCGGAGTTAAATGCTGCACTAGCGTCCGTGGATCTCTCCCATACCCATCCCATAAACTGAATTGGAAGAAGAATCATTGGAATCATTAGGATCGTAAGAATCATCAGACGCGGCGTCTAAATCACTCTCTGATTTGTACTCGCTCTTGCTGTCGTCGGCTTCAAAAACTGCATGTTTTTCGGAGGGGAAAGGTTTGTCGTCGTTGTATCGAATCAAGCCAGGGTGATTACCCGGTGGTAAAGTGATGCTTTCGCTTCGGCGCGCTCGGGGACTCATACGGTGGTTATCGTTGGTATCACCATCTGCGCGACTACCCCAAGATGTCTATAAATATCAGTTTTCTGACGAACAATGAATGCCGGAAAACTTACCTGACGAAGGGTAAAAAGCGCATAAAGCTTGATGAGTCCATGGAAATATCCAAATAAGACTGAAGCTGGCAAGTAGATCAAGTCATATGGCTGTCGTATAAAGAGGGCAACAAGTTTCACAACCTTGCTAATAGCCATCCATCCAAGTTGAGCCAGGATGGCATAATATTGTTGCTCCGGGGTCCAATTTGCGGTTGCTTTCAATACCAAAAGGATGAAGAGCGGATCAAAGGCAAAGGCAAGCGAGGTAAAGGTGGCAATGTGCAAGGCGTATGTCGACCATTTTTGTTGCCTTGTAATTTTGTTAGCACAATATCCTCTCCTACAACACGACTGCTGACTTACTTCCAAACGTGCTTTTCGGTGATTAAACTCGTGTAATTGCTTCTCCAGTTACTACGAGCCCATCGCGAGCACTGGTAAAGAAATTTGATGTTGTTTTCAAGCGTCGTCTCAATTTCGCACTCCTTGTTGTATTGGATCCAAGTCTTCCACTGGTTGGATACCAGCCATCTTGTAACAAAATTGTCATCGTCGGCATTAAGTTGGAATTTCCCCCATCGTTCGGTTTTGAATCCCTCGAGGAACAGAGGACTTTGCAGAATCTCGGCGCGGAACGCACAGGTACGCCCAGACATGCAAGAGGTACCGCCATCAATACCGTGTGTAGCGGAGATTTCGAAGTTTCGTCTCTCAATGTACGCCGCTCCCAGCCAATTGAAGATATATTCGGTTATAGACCCCGACTCGAGGCGCTGAACTCGCTGACAAGGGCCAACACCCCCCATTTTTGCGTCTTCAAATGGAGCCATGAGCCAGGGGAGAATCGTGCGGGGCCACGTGACATCGTCGTCGGCCATGATTATTATGGAGGTTTTGACTTTTGGAATAGCCTCGCAGACCTGAATACGCTTGTTCGCGATGGGAACGTGGAATACTCGGATATTTGGCACCTCCAATGTTTTCACAAATGACAAAAGTCTTTGGTACTTGTCGGAAGTTGTGACCAGAAGAAGCTCGTAGGGTTGACAAGCCAGGATACTTTGCAAGGACCCTCGCAACTCCTCAAAGTTATTGTGGATCGTTGGAATAATAACCGTGACATCGTTGGCGGTATATGAGGGGTTGGCAGGGATTGGCACCGATTTGTAGCACCAATGGCTAATAGAATTGATAATGAAGCGAAAATAGCGATGAAGCCTGTGGAGTCGAGGTTGCATTAGCAGAGGTTCAAAGACGGTGGGGATCTTGATGTCTTTGAGTTTTTTTTATTCAGACGTGGCTAGACAGGTGGGGATCGGAACATACCAGAGGAACCAAAAGGTCCATTGCCATGGCGTGAGGAGATCTAGAATCGACATGGTGTGTTTTTTGTCTTGTCCTTGGACAGGCTGTCTGGCGAGGCTTCAAGGAAGGAAATGAAGCGTCGACGGGCCACGATAAAATAGTTTTTGAAGACAGAAATTTTTTCGGGGGTCATGTGAAAAGGGACTTGAGTGAAGTGGGAGATCCAGGATGGTGAAGCAAGTCTTGGGAGGATAATTGCTCTAATTTTAAGCTCCTGGACGGCGTAGTAGGGAAATCCAATCATGTGACTGGCGAAGCCAAATTGAGGTGTTTACCACTCGCAAAGGTGTCGTAGGTGTCGGGAGGTGTTCTGCAAGACGCCGTTTCTGAACGTTGACCGTGGACTGTTCACCTTGACCGTGGACCGTGGATCGTCCTACCCAGGTAGTGATGCTAGGGTTGCGAATTTGGTTGAAAGTTTGTGCCCGTTGCGGATGAGTGGTGAGTGGTGAGTGGTACAGCAGCCAAGTCGTCTTCTTCCTCAACGCAACGTCGATGCAGAAATCCCCCAATGCGGACGGTAGTAGTAGCAGCAGCTCTTCAGCTCTTCCACTGGAGCCAGCCGTGAAATTTATCAAGTTCGAGACTTGACTGCAACGCTGCCAATGCCAATTTTCTGTCTTCGTTCCAACAACAAAAATGCAACCGCAACTGCAACCTCGACGAGACCACGAAAACGATGGATGGCAAGGAAAGTCGCTTGCGTTGCGACGTGGTTTCTGTTTCTGGATGTGGGATGAGGAACGAAGGTGGGAAACAACCAAAGGTGAAAGATCGTCGAATGCTCGTCGTCAACCCTGTATGTTCTTCAATTGATCAAATTATAGTACCCAAATGCCCGCACGGAAAGCACCTAGTACAGGGAAGGTCGAATGGACATGTTAAGAGATGGTCTGTTCAAGGGGAGGACGAGGGAGATATGACCTCAGGGCCCCTCGAGGACTATATACTTCAGCCACGGCAACTCCAGGACCAGCGACTCAATGAAAAATTGCGGACTCGAACCCGATCAGTCATTTTTTTATGGTACTGTACGGTTCGAAGACTTCTACAAGATCCCGGGATTAGAATCATTGGATACGTAAGGTGGATCAATTGGACTAGTCACTAACAGACGAGACGTGCTGGGGGAGAGCCAGGAGCAGAGCCAGAGCAAGACTCAAGTCAAGAGCAAGCAAGAAAGCGCGAGAACGAGGAACCTGGAAGATGGAGAAGTCTTGTGAAAGGACGCTATCACCACGCCGACGCCACTTTTCCCGGGTTAAAGCTACAGGGGGAAGGATCTCTTCTTTCGTCCACGTCTGGGGCCAGCCTGGCAAACAAACCTTGAGCTTGCGGATGGAGGGGGTGGAGGAGGGGGGGAGCTTAGAAGGAGGGGTCTCTCCGTAGTCCAACCGTCCAATGTGGTGGCCTTCTCGAAATGTCCAAATGCCCACACGCATGCCGGCAGCGCAGACTCTGCTCCCCCGTCCCCACGACTTCTTGGAGCGATGGGCTCAATTTGGGGCGCTTTCCTGAGCGGAGACCTGTCTTTGGCACGAGAACACCACCGAAAGCAGAACACCAGCAGCCTGAATAGGATTCACAGAGACATGCATCTTTGAGCTCGGTCGTTTTGCGCCATGCTCGCAGGTTGGCGCTACAGGCTTCAGTGCTTCACGATGGCGTCGCCAGGGAAAAAAGAGGGAGAGCTAGGATGCTGATGCTAATGCTAAAAGCTTCCCCATGTCATGCATGCGTCGATTCGCTGCACTGCGCCGCTTTCGTACAGCTCGAGGGACGCCTTGGGGAGACTGCCCGGAACTTTCTCTTCTGCAGCAGCAATTCTGGACCGTTGGTGATGGGGGTTTTGGTGGTTGAAATCAGTTGATAGTGGATGTGCTGAGGATGGGGTGCGGATCAAACAGGCTAACAGGCTAACAGGCACACAAGAACCTTCATCAGGGAGAGACGCGAGTGGCTGGAGTGCGACGGACAGAGCAGTTGCACTTCCTATCAAATAGTGGAGGATGGAGGATGGAGGATGGAGGGTGGAGGGTGGAGGTTCAATTGGAATCGTCCGAAGGTCTAAGGTCCAGCGGAGTCCAGACCTGGAGGCTACTTGGGTGCTTGGGTACTAGCCCTGGAGGCTAGTCTCCTGCAGTTTGGACAAGTACATTACAGTACGCCTCCTACTGTACCTTTGCCGTACTACTACTTCAACCAACATCAACATGATATACATGTTGAGATGTGATGCCCGCTGGAGCGAGTATAGACTAGCTCGAGTCTTTCGCGGCGATTCGAGAAGCGAGAAGCGTCCACAACTGCAATCCTCCACGCAGACCTCGTTCGATGATGCTCGATGTGCTCGATGTTTTCGATGCCATGCATTGGTTCAATTTGGTTGACAGAGCAGGAGCCTGGTCGTGGATCCCCAAGGGCTTGAAGGGCTTGAAGGGGTCGTCGCAGGGGGTTTGGACTAGGTTGTGCTAGGTTAAGACTTAAGAGGTTAAGCTCGAACGAGGGGAGTGGGGAGGGGTGGGGAGGGGTGGACTGACAGGGGAGGTAGTTGGAAGGATGCCATTTGAGGCAATGAGGGGTGGAAAACAACTAACCAACCAACAAACCAACAAACAATAATAGAGGGGCACTAGCTAGGGCACTAGAGCACTATAGCACTAGAGGCGTAGCAGTACCGGAGACAGTAAACGTTCGTTTGCTACGGGGCGATGGTACTATACGGAGTACTGCTGCGATATGTACGGTCCAGGTCATAGCAGTATTAGTCTTATTAGAGCAATATTGTTATGTTATGGCCAGATGATAAGTGGACGGGAGAGCAAGAGGCCCAGAGGGAGGTTACTCCTATACTTTCTCGTCTTTCTCATTGGCACGGAGGGAAAATCCTCCTGGACCGTGGACGTCGTCTTGAGTGTACTGAGTAGTGCAATGATTCAGGCCAGGTCTGATACCCCCTAAGGCACGCCTATGTTGGCCTAGTCTGGCTTAGCTCGGGACGAGTCTAAGCTCGAAGCTCGAAGCTTGAAGTTTGAAGCTTGAAGCTCGAAGATGACAAGATGTTGTAATAAGCTTGCAGAAGGGCCCTTGAAGGGGAAGGGCTTGCGCACGGAACTTGATAGCGGGGAAGCGGAAGTGGAAGCGTTCAAGCGCGATGTTTTGTCTCCTCTACGTAGTACGGAGGTACCAGGGAGTGTAGGGAATGTAGGGAGTATAGTCTGTATAGACTCTCAAGGGACAGTACTTGTACCGTACAGAGGACTTGGAGTCGAGTCAAGCAGACTTGCCCTGCTAGGCCACTAGATGCGAACACGCATGTTAATCTCGACCGATCGGGAAAGGGAGTCCGGGGGACTTACATATATACCTAGGTAGGTACTATATATGGACTATATATGGACTATATATGGACTACCAGGAGGAAGTGATGCCTCTTTCTGGAGATGCTTGGTGGAGGGTTGAGTTCTATACACCCAGTGTCAGTGTCAGTGTCAGTGTCAGTACCGTTACCAGTACCAGTATCAGTACCTGTTCTAGGTCTAGGGACCCTAACCCTATATTAGGTTCTTATAGCGAGATGTGTATCTATATGAGAACAGAGGCAGACGCAGGCACATCGTGATGCAGTCGCATCGGCCCTCACCGAACTCACCAAGCACTACCTACATACAATAAACAGGCTCTTGCCGTACTTCACCAAATTCTTTATATTCACCTTCCCTTCCTGTAGAGCTCCCGTCCCCGTCTCCTCACTCTCCTTACCAAACTCCTCCCCTCCCAAACAATTCATCTCCCAACGCCTGCGAGGAAACATCACCATCACCACCATCACCACCACCACCATCTCCATCTCCATCCCCATCCCCATCAATGATCAATGACCCCCATGCAGGACCGGTAAGGCCGGCACTTTCTCCCCTTCGGCAACAAGCAATCCTTTTCTTCGGGACCAGACCAGCATCTGCTGCATTGCCGACCGTGCGACCAAAACCTTGCGGCTTCAAACACCACTCACAGTCTTCTCTGCCACATCGAGTGGAATGACAACTATCAGTTCAGTATCAGCCTCCTCCAGAAATCCCAAGGCTTCAATTTCTCTGACCTCTCCGTAATGCGACCTTGTTGCCGTCTACACCGCATCATTCGCTATGTTCCGTATCTGGTTCTCCGCACTGCGTCATGATCGATCGATGCTTGCCGTTATCACAGTTCCGTACCAAGAACATGTACATGAAAAAAAAGATCCAGCAACGGCAATATGAACCCTACAACTATTTTCAACCACAACCAACACAATTGCATGGTTCGGCTCTCAACCCATTCGCCCACGTCATGGCATGCCAAAACTCCGTAGAAACTTTGCCCTGCGAGACAAACAAAAATCAGAAACTCCCCGAGAAGCCGGCCGACAATGCCTCAATGCCTCTTGTCGACTCCAAGTTTTCTCACAATTTTCCCGGTTGAATGGGTCCCTGGGAATGATTGTAAACCCTCTCGGTTACGGTGCAGATTTCCCGTTACATTTTGCAGCGGCCGTCGGATATTTTGAACTCTACACTGCTTCCGCCCCGTACTCTTCCACTAGCTTCAGAGCCAATATATGGGGACTAGCGTGTTTTTTCTGCGTCCTGACTCGACCGATGTGGAAGCTGCTTGGCTCTCGTGGCACATCATATTGCGCATGTTGAGGGGCTTCAAGGCGCACTACTGACATGATTGAAGCCAGCACCTAAACTATACGCTCTCGTTGTCGACGTTGAATGGTCGGCCCCGATCAGCCCTGGTTCTCCCGTCGTATTTGGCTCTATTTTCGCCGAAGTGCAGCAGGATTCTCCGGAGATCAGAGGATTGGTTACAAAGTGTGGAGCAGAAATATGGATGGCAAAATTTCTCTTCAACGCCTTGTCAGGCAGGTTTTGTGGCTCCAAGATAGGTCCAGGGCATCGAGTAGCTTCAAGCTTCAACTTTCTTGGAGGGTTTGCTATCTCAACCACCATGTCAACTATGACTAGCTATCGCTTCCCCAGAGAGGTAATAACTCCCCTATCTAGTTGAAATCCGTCCTCTCCTCGCAAATCTAGATCTTCTACGACGGTCAACGATATCATCGATCCCACTTGGCCATTCAAATCATCCCATAATCACCTAAAACCTTCTTGGATCTTGGTACGGATGTATGAGGTCTCTTCCCCTAATTAAAACGCCTGGGGTTGTGGGAGATCCATGTATCTAGTACATGAGACTCCTGAGGACCGCATGTCAATTTGGGAAGAAGTTGAGCCATTGATGTTTGTTTCTGGTCGACATCTATTCGCTATTCAGAAATGGAGACAAAAGAGAGGACAGTTTGTGGCTTGTGCTTATCTTGGTTTCTTCGGAGCCCCTCCTTTTTGGACCTTATAACCTTGTTACAGTAGCGTGGATAGGTCAGGGATAGCACTGTGCATCGTGCAGCTCAAGGAAGACCTTGCGGGAGAGCTCTTACAAATGTGAAAAGTAAAGAATAAGCGACCCACGACTACTTCAACTCACCTTTCCCGCCATCTTGGTGCTCTGACGATTGCTTCTCCTTGAGTCCTTGCAAGTACTATCGTGGTACAAGAAACGTTGTGCTACGTTTGATGAACGGAGCCACGCGCAAGCTGTTCGTTCCTAAGATTTCCTAAGATTCCCATGGCGGCGAGTAATGCAGCACAGCACAGTAGTTTGACCTTCCAAAGGTGGAGAAGTACCTTGCACCTCGTCTAACGTTCTGCCTTGTTACCCTAGCTGATTAGCGCCAGACTTGCCGCACAAGAACGCACAGAGACGCCGCACAAATTTTGTTCCATGTCACACCATGAGCAGTCCTTTGAAATTCCAAAATCGATGGGTGTTAAGCTGCTCTTGATCACATAGAGATCTCGACATCAGTGCAGATCTACTATATTGGAAACTAAGGCGCAATTCTTCGGCAGCATCGTGTTGCGGAAGCACGGTTGTATGCAAGTGATCGATTTTGAGGCGTATAAAAAATGGGGCAGAGTTTGTGGCGTCACCACCACAACTTTTTCTTACAACGAGTATCCTGGGATATCTATTGATATTTCATCTTCTCCGATTACGAATCTTTCTGCATTCGACTCAAAATTCTTCCGATCATTTTGTTTGGCGCTCCTCTTGTTCGAGTCGGAAATCATGGTCTCCGAATTTCTTATATCCCTGAGCTTTCAATGCGTGGGAAAATTCCGCAGCGCATGATATCAAGTGATTGATAGCTCCCCCGCACATGTTCCTTATCTGTTACTTTATCAGAGGTTTTTCCATTTGTTTTGTTGCATCGGTTGGCTGTTATTGGGACTTGGATTTCTGCCAGATAGTGAGTGATGAATCCGAGTGTTACAGTGTACCGGTTAAGTTATCCTTAACCGAGGGGCTGCAGGAAGAAGGTTACACTCACTTTCGTATAATTTCCAGAAAGAAGTGTATCTTGGATCTACTACCGGTTCGGATCCCCTGGCTGAGCTTGTTGTTCTTCAGGCAAGGTACAGAGCGTCACGAGATACATACACATGTGTGTTGGTGTCACTACTTTCCTCTCTTGGCATCTCATGCTCGAGGGGGGGGGAACGCCACAAATTGTTCAATACAATACCCAGCTTGTTTCAGCATTTCCGTGTTTTATTTTTATTTTCAAGGGCTTGAGAGAAAAGTGCTTCGGAATTCCTTCCTTCAATTTTGTGATCCCGCTGCTTGGTTGGGTTGGGCGGTTGCAGGACGCGGATATCAGATGCAAAATCTGATATAATCTGCTCTGGGCTGATGTATGTATGACGTGCAAGGTTCAACGCTGTACGATCGTCGTGCCCTCGTCGCAAGAGATGGGCAGCTGTCATTATCCCATGACTTGTGACAACGGGAACAAGCATTATGACATGAGTTAGTGCTGGCTGTCAGTGGTGTGATTTTGCTTTGCTTGAAGTGGCTGGGACGTACGGAGGTACCGGTACTGTACAGTAGGTTAGGAGGTATGGTCTGTGGGAATAAGAAGTTGGTTGGTAGGTAGAGGTACGTCACTGTCAGATGTAGCTCCCGTGATGTACTCGCAGGAGACGTCGGGTAGCGAATTATGTTGCCACCTCCCGACTTGCGTCATTGTTTAGCGAGCGCTAAGAGGCTACGGAGATATTGTATCTGCATTTGCATGATGACTCTTGGTTTTTTTTTTCTTTTTTAAGATTTTGGGGATTTGGATTTGAGATGCGGCGCGTGGTTGTGGTCTGTGTGTATACGTACGTATACGCACGCTCTCCCGGTGGACAAGATAAGTGGCCGTCTTGACGTTGGTATAATAGTTGAGAGGTGCACGCCAAAATACCCACGCCAAGACTGCCACTTATCTTGACCACCGGGAGATACGGTACCGTCGGTACGTACATGTCTCTTCTTTTCTCGGTTTTCGGGGTTTTCTTTTTTTTTGAGTTTTTCTCGTACAGGTAGGTATGTCTTGAACTCTTTCGCCGCAGCGTGGGGTAAGAGGGTTGTGGCGAACGAAACTTCCCAGGGCCGTGGATCTGGGAATTTCTGGGATGGAGGGGCATGTGATGGGATCGTGGGGGGATGCGTTTTTGTTTGTCTTGTGAATGAGGGGGTGGGGGAATGGGAGGGGGGAATGTGGGGTAGGTATTTGGTGGGGGTTGTGTCATGTGATTTCTTTTTTTTCTTTGGGGGTCTTTTTTGGATGGATGGGTTTGGGTAGGGGGATGGAGTGGTATTATGTTAAGTTGTTTTTTGGGGGTATGCTAGGTAGGTTGAAATATAGAATATAATTGTATTGGAAAGGTATTGAGGGAAGGTATCGAGGAAGTGAAAGTAAATCCGGTGGGATTTGGAATCTGGGGGGGATTTTTATTTTATTTTTTTTTTTTAAAAAAAAGAAAGAAAGAAAGAAAAAAAGTAACAACATCTGGACTGGAGTTGAGGGATGGGTGGGATGGTTTTTAGTAATCAGTTTTTCTGTAGATAATTATGGAGGATGTTACTGGTGATAAGTGATTATGATTATGATAGTAATCCCCAACCCCCAAGTGATACATCAGGGAAGATAACGTTCGTTTAACTAAATAAATAAAAAGAAGTTTACTTACTGGTTCTCTCTCTCTCTCTCTTTCTCTTTCTCTCTTTCTCTTTCTCTCTTTCTCTTTCTCTCTTTCTCTTTCTCTCTTTCTCTTTTCTTAGGTATATACACCGGTTGAGTAGTAAGTAACTACCTGTTTCTGATGTGATGTGATTTTAATTTGATTTTCGTAGGCAGGTTGAGAATTGGGATAACACTCTCTGACATGGGAAGTAGGTAGGGGGGTGGATTCAAGAGATCTTCGTTCAGTTCTGTTCTGTTCAGTTCTGTATTTACTACTACAAGTGTACATCTATTCTCTTATAATTGAGGGTGTTCATTCACTATATTTAGCAATTGGAAGGAGGACGACGGAAATTCAGTTGGTAGGGGTGGATCTTTGATGTATGGATGGATGGATTGGGTATTCTGTTATATGCATGAATGGAATAGGTGGGTGATGTGAGGGGGGAGGCTTTGTGATAGAGGGAGGAAACTGCCTTTTCTCGTTGTTTTTTTTTGGGGGGGGGGGGGGGGATTTGGGATGGTGATCCTAAGGGATGGAGGAATGAGGAAGGATGAAGGAGGGGATTTGATGGATAGGGAGAGGATGTATGCTGGAAGATGTTTTTGTTTTTGGTTTCTTTTTGGAGGGTGGAGTGTGTAGAGGGTTAAATTTACTTGAGTGGGATTCTGATAGAGTAGTATTTGAATGGTGTAGAGTAGGTACTACTCCGCTCCTCTACTTATTTCGAAATCTGTACGGAGTAACCAACCAACTTGGGAGTTCAGGTGGCAGGAGAATCTGTAGGTAAATCAGTGAGTGACTAGGTTCTTACAATCTGGCAATCTTATTATCTCCCTATCCAACATAATTTACAAAAACTCTATCTTGGAATAAAAACTACCTTTTATCGACTTCACTTATCTTATCCTTTTCGCTTTGAAATGTAGCTTCCCCAAGGTTTTACAAGACGATATTCAATATCACGAATAAACTCCTGTACAGTACAAACTCCAAGTAATTCCTCACTTCTCAACTAACAAAACAACAAGCTAAACCCCTTCAATACCTCCTCATTATTTTCCTCTAAACACGGTCCAAACCCTCACTAAAACCTCCAAATCAAGCTCTCCGCTACTTAATGGAGAGAATTTTGGTACTAAATCACATAAAGGGGGAGGAATCATGTGATTTGATCCCGAGACGATTCCTTGAAAATAAGCTCATATTCACCTCATTTGGTACTAATATGGTGAGAGGGAGTCTAGTCAAATTATGTGTAGTTTGTTTGGGTCTGATGGAGGATTTAAGAGTGGATTTGGGGGGGGGGAGGTTGATTTTGGCTGATACTGGAATTTTGAGGTTATGGTGCGGATATGATGTTCTTGATAGATTGGAAAGGTAAGGGATTGGTGGTTTGTAAGGAAATGAGTGCACTTTTATGTTTTGAGATGATGTAATAATAAATGTTATTAGAGAGAAATCTTTAGCTAACTCAGCAGTTAATAAACACTATTATAGAAACCGCCCAGCTCAATATACCCTATTAAAAAGATCAAGCATAAAAGACTTCAAAATAAACCCATGAATTAAAGACTCGTTCTCAGTTTCTCATAAATCATCATAACCCAAAAAACAAATCCAATGAAATTCCAATAAAGAACTCTCAAAGCGATGACTATCTGAAGATCTTACATTAAAATTCGCTGCACACGCTTCGTATACTTATATCCCAAATCCCATATCCCAAATCCCCCTCTCATGTATGTATCTACAAATCCTACAAATCAACAAACCGCAAAAATAAAGCTATCCCTCTCAAACACAAACATTACAACCTCGCACCTTCACCTTCCCCTAGTTTCATGATCATTTACACACAATATCGTCCAGACGACAAAAAAAAAAGTTCAAACAACATCCCCTCCCAAAAACGCAACATTCTCCCTCACCTCCTCACTAACTTCACTCGCATCCCCACCAGTGTAAACCCATTTCAACACGTCCTCCCAAGCCTCGGGGTGTGGAATGGGGAGATCGATGAGATCCCCTTTACACACATGACCCGAGAAAAGTAAAGCCGCAAGGATAGGTAGGAAATGGAGTGCATATTCCTCATCTAGAAACATATTAGTTTTCAAGCCAATCCACAACTCAAATTCCAAGGGATAATAGAGAAGAAGAAATTGACTTACGCAACCCAAAAGGCCCCATCCCACTCATACTCCCCAAACTCTTCCCCCTCCTATGACCCTCCCCCCCTCTCACAAAAGACCGATGTCTATTCGAGCGTCTCAATCTCGGCGTCTTGGACGTCTCCTTCCCAGATGACGGGATCGGGATCTTCGCCCTGAAATCCTCGACATCGAATTTCTGATGGATGACAAAGGGTTTCCTGTCTTTAGCCTTAGGGACGACACGTGCGCGGATATTGACCTTATTTTTAGTTTCCGACGTCTCGGCGGGGGATACAGAAGGACGACGGAGAGCGATGGGGTTGATGAATACGTCTGCTGATGAGGTGTTGAGGAGGTAGAGTCTACCCCATTCGCGAAGACGGGTGTGGATGTATTCATAAGGGACGTCTGAGGCGGAACGTCTTCGTTGTTGTTGGGGTTGTTGGTGGGGGAAGATGGGTGTTTGGTTAGGTTTGATGGGTGTATTTTGTGGTGTGGCGGTTACGTCTGTATCTAAGAGTTTGATGGCGGGAGTTTTGCGTGCGGGCATCTTAGTTGCGTCTTTCGTTTCGACATCTTCTGTCTTGATCCCATGAGCAGCGACGGCCTTTTCTCCCTTTACATTTACTGCCCGAGGATTTGCAGCTTCTGACTCAAGGACTGGAGTCAGCTTCTGCTTGTCCTTGGTAGAACCAAATGAAAAGTTGGCGAAGTGAGAGGTGATTGCTCCTCCCGGAGATGCTATAATCAAGTGACGACGAGGAAATTGTTCCTCTTCCAGGACGCTCTTCCGGCGTTGAGACGAATTGGCTTTTGCTGAGGTGGGAGTAGAATCATTCTCATGGTAATATGCATGCGCAGCTGCCAATCTTGGACTCAATAGTGAAAAGTTAGGTCTTGCAGATAAAGCTGATACCGAGGACTTTCGGTGTTGTTGAGGGGCAACGTTGGTGGTGATGGGATCGAGAGTATTGCGTCTCCGGGTCATGACCGAAGTGGACATGATTGATGATGCAATAGATGGTGAAATGTTTGCGGTGATGGCAAGACAAAGGATTGTCCTCAAAGGGAAGAGCCGCTCTGCTGGGCAGAGATAGCCTCGGGCGACCGATTCCTTCTCGAAATATCTTGTGATTCCTACCGGATCAAAGTACCGGAGAAGTGACTCGAGATGATATAAAAACCTTGAAGGTCCAAATTCAACGTGCAATGCGACTAAAACAGCGGGGTATGAACTTGATATGATAATATATACCCTAGTAAGTCTGTTGGCAAGAATGAGGAATTTAGAAATCGATACACGGCAGTGTTGGTGTGTGACGGGTACATTCCCAGAAACCGGAGCGCGTCTCTTCTATAACCTCAGTACTGGTACAAAGAAAATAAATACCTTTGGGGCCTTTTGGGCTATGCTATACGCTGAGTCGAATAAATTATAACAGACAAAGAGGAATGGGGGCAAAGAACAAAAAAAGTGTTACAAGCTCCCGCGACATGATGAATGAGAGTGCTACATATGATTCAACTCGGATCATCTGCTTGCCAGCCTGCCTCGGTTTGAGTCAGACTTTTCGTTTGGCAAATGTTCTGGGCCTAATTTTGGTATCCTGTACTCCGTACATTGCATATATCTCATACTCACAGGAAGTATGTTGGTAATCAAGGGATCATGTAATGTAAGAGAACAAAGAAAATATATGTTGCTGATCGCAAGCAGCCCTCGACCTGACGAATTCTTGAGCAAAGAGAATGTAGAAAGTGCTAGAAAGTGCTAGAAAGTGCTAGAAAGTGCGAATAAGAGAGAAGAGAGGTTGGATTTCTGTCATTTTGGTGTATTAGTGGCAGTTCAAAATCCGCGTCGATGTTCCAGCCACCCGCTGTCATGCCGCGCAGTTGAAACGTTGAAGGCTTTCAAACGGCATTCCTCAAAGTTTTGGGTGCGTGAAGCACTATCCTCGACCAAGGAGGACTCCACTCGGATGAGTCAAACTGAAAAATTCAGCTCCGTCAAATTTCCAGGCTTCGATAACTTATAGAGATGATTTCAATACCGAGTAATGCGTTTTGTTTTGGTTGTCAAAGACGAGACCAGACGAGCCGAGGCGAAGTGAGATCAGGAGAAAAAAAATTATAGGCGGTGTACAAAATACGTCCGTGCTCCAGAATTCTGCCATCACCAAACCAGTGCTAAACTCTGGCATCTTCAACAACATGACGATGAGAGTTCATGAAAAAGCAATGACATCGCCCTCGACAAGTCCTGTGCAATAAAAATGTCTCGCGCAGCTGAAGCAGCTATGGCTGCAAGCTATAAAAGTCTGAAAGAAGATTTTGTTTCGGGACTAACAGGTGGTTCTATCTGGGAAATCAATTATGTCACAGCTGTAGCTCCCGTAATTGAACTACTCTATTCCTGTCTACATCCTCACTTCTAACAAAATATATTAGGTAGCACTTATTTTCTGGTCAGCGCTCCAATCGCGATTCTCGATCTTTAAACCATATACCCCACTGGCATTCTTGATCGATTTCTGTTTGAATGTCGGAAATATCCTCCTCGCCACAACGGCATATTCGAAAATGCCCCTCCTCCTCAACCTCCTCATCCTCGCCCCAATCCCAATTATATATGCCATTCCTAGGGCGCCCTCCCCCAAGAAACCCAAACTCCCACCAATGAAAGAATCAAGGGACCTCACATCCCAAAGTCCCTTTCCTAAGAAACCATTCCTCACATATTACCGGGGATGCATGATAGTAATAACCTGTCTCGCCATCCTCGCCGTCGACTTCCGGATCTTCCCGCGACGCTTCGCCAAAGTCGAGAACTGGGGGACCTCCCTCATGGACGTAGGCGTAGGATCCTTTGTCTTCTCAGCGGGAGTCGTGGCCGCGCGACCACTACTAAAAGAGAAAATGGCAGGCAAATCCACACCTCTCCGTACACGTCTCTACCGTTCCAGCCGACACTCGCTGCCGCTCATCGTCTTAGGATTCGTGCGGTTGTGGAGTGTCAAGGGGTTGGATTATGCGGAACACGTCACGGAATACGGGGTCCATTGGAATTTCTTCTTTACGTTGGGGTTCTTGCCACCCTTCGTTGCGCTTTTTCAGTCGGCGTTTAAGGTTGTACCTTCGTATGCTGCTTTGGGGATACTACTTTGCGCGGGATATCAAATCGCCCTTGAATTTACAACACTCAAAGCGTTTATTCTAACTGGTCCAAGGACCAACCTTTTTGACAAGAATCGAGAGGGGATATTCAGTTTCTTCGGGTATCTAGCGATCTTCCTCGCTGGACAATCTACAGGAATGATAGTCATCCCTCGTAGCCTATCAAGAAAAACCATCAACGGGACCGCTCAAAGAAAACGTCTTTTATTAACATTAACAGCCTGGTCCGCCGTATGGATATCCCTCTTCTTCGTAACAACATCCTACAACTACGGACTCTCCATCTCCGTCTCTCGACGTCTCGCAAACCTCCCATATTTCTTCTGGACTTGTGCATTTAACTCTGTCCAACTAACCGCATTCTGTCTCGTGGAAACAATCTTCTTCCCACAAGCATATAAAAGCTCTGATTCCAAGACCGAGAAAGAAGGCTATGAGATAGCTACCAGTAAAGTTCTAGAAGCATATAACCGCAACGGCCTAGCTATTTTCCTAGCTGCGAATTTGGGGACGGGATTAGTTAATATGACGATTCCCACGCTGCATGTTAGTAACGGACAAGCGATGGGAATTTTATTTGGGTATGCGGCTGTATTGACCGGGTTGGCGGTGGGGTTGGATGGGTATGATATTTCGATTAAGATGTAGAAATTCATCTCATTAATCCAATTTCCCTCACCTATCAACATTTATTCACAATGTTTTTATTTTTATTTACCCTACCAGGGTCTACCCCTCTACATCCCCACCTTCAAAAAAACAAAGTAAACAAACACAATCCCATGAAATTTCATCATGCAAATCTATCTGTACCGTCTTAGATCTGGATGTTTGTTGTCCAAGCATTATCCATGAGGGGATATATAAAGTCTACTGACCTGACCGGACCTTTTTTTGCATTACTCCGTGTTGTTATTCTAGAATACATTTATCAAGCTTCCCCCTTCCATTTCCCGTCAAATTATCACACCAAACCAAACCAAGCTACTTTATTTTGAATTTTGATACGTAGGTAGGTATAGTTACGAAATTGGAATGCATGCATGATTTTAATATAATATAATATAATATCGTTCATCCCTTCCCTTCCCTTTCCTTCCTTCCCCTCCCCTCCCCTTGTCTACCTAGCTTCTTTTCTTTTCTTTTCTAGAAGGAATGATGACGATGATGACGATTGTTTTGTTTACTTGTGTGTTTATGTATGAACGAATACCAAAGTATATTTATATTTATCTTATCCACTTACTAGATACTCCATACCTCAAAGTATGTATACGGAAGGCGAACCTAAACACCTATCTTAACCTTGTTATTGTGGTTATACCGATGATAATATAGATTTCTTGGTTGGGATACCCAGACACCTACCACCTTTTATTTTACGCGACGGGTGAGATTGCTTGCTTACGCCTTGGATTCTTTAATGATGGATGGAGGGAGGGATGGATGGATGGATGGATGGAGGGATTATGCAGCGGGAGGGAGGGAGGGAGGGAGGATGGGCAGATGGGTAGATGGGTAGGTATCGATTGTGATTGTGGAGTGATTGTGATTGTGATTGTGATTGTGGTGATAAGGAGATATGATTGTGTTGATAAAGAGATACACAAATACATCCCCTCCATTCCGTCCTTCCATCTTCCATCCTTACCCCATCTCTATCCTGGAATGTACAATACCCATCACCTTACCCACCTTACCCGAGTACCCATCTACCCATCTCGCTATCTAATTCATCTAAGTACCTAATTTACCAACACCGGAGACCCTTCCTTTGCTGTCGCAGACTCGCATGCAGATAGATGGTACCTAGGTAGGTTTTAAGTTGAAACATCTCAGATATGAGGTTCTTGATTGGGAGCGTTAAGACATTTGTGGAGATGGATGGGGTTCTGGGGATGGGGATGTGATGATATGCAGGTAGCCAGCCGCTGCCTGCCGCGAATGGTTGGGCTTGGGGTTTGGAGTGTGATCTGATAGGATTTGATTGGATTGGATTGGATTTTTTATTTTGAAGGAGAGGGGGTTAAGCGCTGGTAAGTAGGTAGGTAGGAGTAGGAATTTTGATTTGGGGAGAGTGAGTGAGTGAGAGTTAGTGGGAGAGTAGGAGAGGGAGAGGGTATTAATTGAGCAAGTAATTAATGCAAATCTTATTTCATTATACTCCGTCTCCGTACTGGTAGGTACTCGTACAGTACATACCCAATACTCCGTACTCCGCTCCGTACCTTAGATCCAAAAACCTCCCTCCCCGTTACGTAGTTTTACGTAGTACGAGTATAGAAACCCCAAAAAGGAAGACAAAGCAACAGAAAAAAAAAAGAAAAAGAACAAGAAGAAGAAGGCCAAAAGGAAGTAATATTCCCTCCATCCCATCTATACGGACCCATCCAAAAAAGATACTCGAGTAGGTAGACGAATCTAGAACGTACTGTAACACAAAAACACAACACCCAACAAAGTCGAGTCAGTCATTCCCCTCCCTCCCTATCATCCATCCCATTCCCCAAAAAGGGAATCAAGACAAGACTAGACTCAAGACTCAAGACTGATCGGGACTGTCAAGACGGAGACTGACTATCAACTTCAAGCCCCCCAACCCAAGTCACCAACCAGACAACAATTCACAATTCAATTCTCATCCGTCCATATCGTTTTTCCTTGCTACCTTGCTAAAAATAGAACTTTTTGATGTCCGGTTAGTCTGTTCTGTCTAGTTAGAGTACTCTAGGTTAGAGGCACCAGGAGGGGTCGTGCGAATATACGTACCGTACCGTAAGTATCCTAGGTATGGTACTATGGGATGGGATGGTTAAGGGTATGCACTGCAGACAGGGTCCACGGACGGCGACGCGACTGAGGGACGGATGGACGTACGGCCCCTGACATATGTATCGCTCCAGGTTGGTTTGGTTTGGTTTGGTTTATTTCGGTGCGGTCGCGGTCCTGCGGATGTGTTCTTGTGCGTGCAAAGCGAAATCATGGACCTTATTTGAGGGTTATTTTAACTTAACTTAACCTTGTTCGTTTTACTATTGATTTTTGGATTTTGAATTCTTTTGGGATGAGGACTGGTGAAGATGGTGAAGAGGAATATGATGGATTTTTGATTTTGATTTTGATTTTGATAATAGATGCTGCTACGCTACGGACAGGGAAGATGACGATTCCAAATGTGCTGTGTCTATTTAGAGAGCACGTGGGATTTCCTCAAAGGAGATTTTGTGATTGGCAGGCTATGTTGGGAGATGAAGGGATGGTGGTTGGCTCATTTCCGATGATTTATGCGAAGAGGTCCAGAGGAAAAAAAAAATGGTTGGTTACGAAGGGGTGTGGATGGGATGGGATGGGTGGAGGGGGGAGACGAGACGCTATCTTGGTTTTCTCAGGATGAGTACTCCAGGTTTTTTCGGAACTTTTGATTTTAGTTTTAGTGTTTTTGGATAACTTGGTTTTCGTGACGTCGATCATCCGTCTTCTTCTTCCTTCGAAGAAGCGATTCGGAATCTTCGATTGGGATCTTTGGTGAAATGGAATAATGGGATAGAAGGAATTGTGAATTTTTGTGAAGTTGGGTTGGGTTGCCGAGGGGAGATTTCAGGAGAGATGATTGTCTTTGATACGGACGGGAGGGTTTTGATACGAGCGGCTCCTAATTGGGACCTGACGATGACGGTGAGTCGAGTCGTTTAGAGGCTGCTGCACCCTCCTGCTGCTGCATCTATTGCACCCTGTTTCATGGGTTAACCTGGCCGCGGGCACAAAACCGATGCACACCAATGATGGGTGCTGGGGTCCGTGGACCGTGATGCTGCCACGTCAATGCAGGAGGCGAAGAGTAAACAAATGGTTTTATCATTTTATGCCTTTGCTTGACACTTTTTTTTATATCCATTGAGGGAGAGACGCGATGGAGATGCACGCGAGCCCTTCGAGTCAACTAGTGAGGGGGAGCAGGGTGTGTCTTGCGGGGTGAGATGTGATGTGGATATTTTGGGGAGTTGATATATCTTTATATGCGGATGAACAGGCGTTTGAAATGCCTCTTTTGATGGGAGACTTTGTTGTGATGAACCATCATTAGCGGAGTATATGCAATTGAAGACCTTCAAGGAATCAGAGAAAAAGAGAAGTGTAGCTGATGGTGCATGACATTTTTGGTTTCCTCATTAGAGTTGTTGATCCTCTTGTAGCCCTTTTAGGAAGTCACTTTCTTCTGTTGTTGATACTATTGTCAAGCTAAAACCAATCCCTCCGTCAACAGCGGTAGGAAGGTTAAGATGACATGCTTAATATATAATAGTGGCAAAGTATGTTACAGAGTCCGGGATATCAGAAGTTAACGAGAGGATGAGAGGGACCTGAATAATCAGTTGTATGCCAACCGAGATGGCCAACTCGGTAACCCTGATGAAGGCCCATTCACAAGCCGACTTCAGTCAAGAGCCAGCCAGCTATAGCTACGGGAGTCCGCATGTAGTCCATTAGTCCATTTCAGGGTCGCACTAAAGAACTTCAAACATCTGATATTAATGGATGAATTCTCCATCCAATTGTCCTTTCTCCGAAGTCTGTACTGTAGGATCTGTACAGAAATCGGTCGCCCAAAAGTTCGCAGGGTTGGTGTGTAGAGAATGCTTGGATGAGGTCGCGAAAAGGAGATTGCGACCCCCCAAAATCGAGTGCATTGCGTTCGCTGGCCACCCAACCCAACGCTCTCGAGGTCCCAGGCCCAGGTCCACCTGCACTGTCAACCAGGACTCCAGGACTGGCACCAGCACTGCTGCAGCAACACCAACCAACCTGAACCCGACCAGCTTGTTGTCCTGCTGTCTGCTGTCTGCGACTCTGCTGAATTTGACTTGCTCGCGCTCGCTCGCTCGGTAAAAAGCCTCCTTGAGCTGCCGCGCCCGTAGAGGAGGAAAGTCAAACTCCCGCCTTCACTTACTTTTTAAGACGGAGAGTTTTGGTTTGTTGATCACTGCCTCACTTCGGTCTTCCTCACTTGGCTACGGCTACCACGACCTCCGCGACACCACCAACACCACCACCACCACCACCCACCACCTACCACCTACCACTCACTACTAGCACTCCTACCAAGTCTCTGACTGTAATCCCGCCTGCCTCACTTCACTCGAGCTTCACCTCGCGTCAACCATACTGTACTATCCGATACGACTTGCCAATTGGGTCTCGTTCCAGCAGCCGACGATAGCCTGTAATTTGCCCATCGGGCCCTCCCCCCCAGAAGTTTAGCATCAACAAACCTTAGCATCTGCATCTCCCCCATCTCCACCGCAACGCACCGCAACAATTCTCAGTCGCCCTCACCGCGGTCAACTCTCACCACCACCACCACCACCCTCCCTCCCAAATACTTGCTCTCAAACCCTCCGCCTTCGCCTTCGCACCATGAGAGCAACCCCCGCACATTGTTGATCAAGGCGACAATTCCGCCTCTATCGGGAGACTGACCAAAAGAAATTACTAGTGCTAGTCGACCAGCGCATCAATCTCGAACGAGGGTAATCCAACAACACCACCACATTAACTACACGACCTGCGCGTGGGTGCGAGCCAGGAGCCAGGAGCATCAGGCCAGGAGACATGTCTTCAGCCGCACTGCAGACCGCGCCTCATCAACCAACCTCCGTCTCATCGCATTCTCCTGTAGCCGCAACAACTAATAGACCTTATACCGCGGGTTCTTCCCAGTCATCGCGGGACCCATACTACAATCAGAATAACACCTCAAACGCGTCTCCTTCCTCTAATCGCCGACCCAGTAGACGGCCAAGCGGCAATGGCGCATCGTCGAATAATAATTCACAACAATCCGCACAATATTATTCCCAATCTGGAAACGGACCCAATCCCAATTCGCCGATGACCAGTCGAGCTCCCAATAACTCCAATCCCACCACATCCCCCACGATTACCGCCGCCACAGCTTCAGGTTATCCTGTCATGGCCCCAGGAGACCACCAACGCGGTGTTCCCCCAACCGTCACACCGAGAACCTCCTCGAACCGAACCTCGACGTCTGCTCCCGCCCCCTCGGTTGCAGAGCGAGGCTCGAGAAGAGAACGATACGCAGAAGCCTCCAACTCACCTCGAGCAGCTCCTGGCGATGGTCAACAGGAGAGATCAGAGCGCCAAAGAAGCAATGGGAGTACACAGGTGAACGGTGCCGGAGATGAGTCTCGGTCCAGGAGACGAGCACAGCAACCATCGGGAGAGGCCCTGCCGCATAGACCGAGTGGGACAAGGGAATCCAGAGCCTCACAATCTGCGACAAGACCCGCGACCATGTCTGCTCAATCACCAACCGCGTTATCGCGAGAAGCAAGCGAGGTCTTGAATCGAGTCATTGTGAGCAAGCCCGAGGTCGATCTGGATAGGGAGCGTGAGCGCATGGCAGAAGCTGTACCTTCCTCCCCGCCATCGGATCAGACGCCAAGAAGAGAAATGCCTGCGATGGGCAATGAGGTGGTGGAAGATAATACGAGACCTAGCCGTAGTCGACATGATCATGCGAGTTCTGGCAAGCGGGAAAAGAATAGCAAATTTGGCGATTACTACTTGGGCAATACCCTTGGAGAGGGAGAATTTGGTAAAGTCAAGATGGGGTGGAAACAAGAAGGGGGTGTGCAGGTAAGTTAAATACGGTTGTTATGACGGGGTTCGCGCTAACTTGCATGAAAGGTTGCTATCAAGCTTATCCGTCGCGATAGTGTTGGCACCAACCCAACTCGACTTGCAAAAATCTACCGCGAAATTGCTATTCTCCGAGAGATATCACATCCTAATATTGTCCGTTTACACGAAATGGTGGAGACGGAAAAGCAGATCGGTATCATTCTAGAATATGCCTCGGGTGGAGAACTGTTCGACTACATTCTGAATCATAGATACCTGAAGGATAACGCAGCTAGGCGTCTGTTTGCACAATTGGTTTCCGGCGTTGGATATTTGCATAAGAAAGGCATTGTTCACAGAGATCTCAAGCTTGAGAATTTATTGCTCGACCGCAATCGCAACATTATCATCACTGACTTTGGTTTTGCCAATACTTTCAGTCCTAACGATGAACTAGGGGATGAGATTGAGTATAACCTGGGCAGTAGAGACTATGTCAAGCGGATGGAACTGGATAAGATCCAACCTAATGGGAACAGAAGAGGTGACTTGATGCAGACAAGTTGCGGTAGTCCTTGTTATGCAGCTCCAGAGCTTGTCGTCAGCGACTCGTTATATACCGGCCGTAAGGTTGATGTATGGAGTTGCGGAGTGATATTGGTAAGTTGGTGAAAGTTGGTTGACTTGTATCTTGCTAATATAAATAGTACGCTATGCTTGCTGGCTACTTACCATTCGATGACGATCCAGCAAACCCCGAAGGTGATAACATTAACTTGCTGTACAAGTATATTGTATCGACCCCTCTCACATTCCCCGAATATGTCACACCACATGCTCGAGACCTTCTACGCCGAATCCTCGTTCCAGACCCACGTAAACGTGCCGATCTATTTGAAGTTGCGAGACATAGCTGGTTAAGCGAGTACTCTCATGTTGTGGGTTTCATTACAAGCTGTACAACCACCCCCGCAGAAATCTCCACAGCCACCATCAAGGCGGAAGACCCAGAGGCGCCCGGACTTGGAAGAAGTTCCTCGGTCAGAGAGCCCACGAAGACAGGGAAAGCCCCAGCACCTGTTGTTGGAGAGTTGGGGAGAAAACATGGAGGAGTGGATCCAGATGCTTCAGAATGTTCTCATCCAAAGCCCAACAAGGACAACAAGAGAAGAACTGTCCAAGTGGAATACGTTGCTCCTCGTTCACAAACCCAGCGTGGTGAGCCCGTCTCTGCAATCGCACCATCAGGATCGAAAACCCGTGCTCGTGCTGGTAGTTTCGGCCCAGTTGAAGTACAAGCAACCCCACCTGGAGCCAGAAGGCAAGTATCTACCGAAAAAGGTCTACCAAGAGATCCCCCAGCTGCTCAGGAAGCGTATGCCAGCCATGGAAGACGCCCCTCGACATCACAACGCCCATCAGGTATGCCTCCCCCAGCCCGTTCGGGACGTGAACCCTCTCGAACCATGTTGGACAACACTCACATAGCAGCTTTAGGCGGACCACCTGTCTCCATTGCTAGACCGAACACCGGAGGATCGATGACCTCTTCCGCAAGCCGAGGCGGAACGATCCCACTGACCAACCGAGGTTCGTATAGCCAACCTGCAGCGCCCACAGTCACTGGCACGAATACACACGGTCGAATTGAACAACCAAAGGGTTCAAACGTTTATGGCATGTCTGGCACTCCATCACAGGATGAGTCATCGGAGTATGGTAGACCAAGTTCGCATCAAGTTCCGTCAAAGTTTCATAAGGTCGCCGGGATGGATGAAGGTAGTCAGGGGCCGCCAGAGAAGGGACACAAACGCTCGAACACTATCAGCGGTTTTTTTACTAGAACAAATTCGGTTTTCGGCAAGTCTGGACGCAAGGAAGCTAGCGCAGAGCGACCAGCACCAGAAAAGCAGAAGAAATATCCACCAATTAGCATGGCTGGAGCACATCTTCCAGGACACCCAGCACATGAACCCACCCCTCGGCACTCAATAGATTCTCGTCGGTCAATATCATTCGGATTTGGAAAGAAGCGAAGTGGGAGTATCAATGGTTCTCAGAGCACCCTTCAAGAGAAACCAAGAAGATTCTCTTTACTTCCAGCTTCATTCTCTTTGAAGTCGATAGGAATTGGTAAGGAGTATGGCACACCGGGTGCTCCACCATCGGATTATGACTCTCGACCAGACAGCCATGGAACTGGACCTTCGCAATCTGCCCGCAGTGAGCCCATGAGAAACACAAGCACAAACACTGGTGCTCCCCATCCTTCCACAGCCGACGGTTCATACGATCGCCAGCGTGATAGTCCAATGCAAGACCGACGTAATACATCGACTGCAAGCCCTTCTCACCACCGATATACATCACAAGGAGGACAGGTTTCGGATCCCCGATCAGGAGTTCCACCTCAATTCCTACCCCCCATGGGCTTCAGACAAGGCGAGTCAGCTATGAACACGGAATCGGAGTCATCTTTGAATGAGTATCAAAATCGACGAGGCGCTGCAGCATACCCTCAAGCTCCTCATACATACCCTGAGTACGACAGTGACCGTCGACCAGGAAATAACCGAGCCAACAGTCGTGGGGTTCTTCAAAAGCCGAATCGAAAATTCGCCGAAGCTTATGAACCTGTTCAAAACTACGGATATGGACCGACTCATACCAATGATCACGCTGGTAGCAGCGGGGCGGCTCGAAAAGTAATGGATTTCTTCCGACGACGAGGAAAGGACCGTGGTGGTGAGAGATGATCTTTATAAGAGATTTTCTTATTCATTGATATATTTGGAAGATGATTGACCGTGATGCGGGTTGGATTCAAATACATAAAAAACGACATCACTGGCCAGCTCGGATCTCCTTCGCAAGCTGGGTGATTGCCTGGGTTGCCGACTTTGAATTGTTGTCTTTGCATTGGAGGGAGAGAAAGGGCGTGGTGGATATAACTTGGGGGGAATTGGCTTCTGACTTGCTCCTTCTGTTTTTGATTTACCGACCGCTTCGTTGTTTTTAATCATCATCATAATTGGCTTGCATAAGAGAATTACTTTTTGCGAGTGGGGAAGGGAAGCGAGAATCGAGAGCAAAACCCCCTTTTTTTTCGTGTTTTTATTGTGGATTTCTCTATTTTTTTAGTCTCTTTTTTTCTCTCTCTCTCTCTCCTGTTTCTTTTTCTGCGGGTGGGTTGTTGGAGTTTAGAAGGAGTGTGTGCTGCAGTCAGTCGAACGGAAGGGCGCGAATTGTTGAGTGTCAGAGTTGTCAGTGGATGGATATTTTTGTGCAGAGAAGAGGGCACACAAACATGAAGGTGGTGGTTGGGAGGTGGTGGTTGGAGAGAAAAAAAAAGGGTGTATCTTATTGTATTGTGTAGTGTACACAGCTAGTTCTGGGTCAATCGGGATGGGTGTGGGTGTGGGTGGACGGGGTGGAAATTCTTTTATAATCTCCCTTTTTTTTTTTCTGCTCCCCTTTACCATTTGTTTGTAGGGGGCTAAATAAAAGGGGTTTTGATTGAGTTTGAGTGAGAGTGATTTTCGATTGACTTGGGTGGGGGGGACTAGTTAGTGGGTTGGGGGGGTGGAGAGAAAGTCGTATAAATGAATGAAATACTTTTTACCTCCTTCCAGACTTCTTTCTTTTTTTTCGACTTTTTTGGTGGGATTAATTACTATCTAGGTAGATATCTTTATGTCGTACTCGAGTAGGTACTCGAGTACAGCGCTTAAATACTCGTGGTACAGTACTCTACAGTACCCTCGGCAAACGCGGGGAAAAAGAGAGAAAGAGAGAGAGAGTCGAGAACGTCATGGACTCCCGTCTCCCGTCTCCCTTGTGTCTCGTGGTTTTCTTTGCCCGTCGCCCCCTCTTCCCCCGCATTTTTTTTTTCTCTTGGGACTTGAGACATAACTACGGAGTAAGATCTTACATGTTTGATTATCTATGTTCTCCACTTGTTGCGGAGGAAACGGAACGGTTATCGACGATAGTACGGAGGGTACGGAGGGAGGTAGAGAGAGAGATAGAGATAGAGATACACGGGTCGGGCTGGATTGAGGTGAGGGTTAAGATCTGGATCTGGATTGAGGGTTAAGAAGACGGGTGAGACGGGTATTAGGTATTACGTATTGTTTTGGTGGGTATTGTATTGTGTTTTATTGTATTGTATGTATGTATTGGGCTAATCTTGTTGTAGATTGGTTTGATTGGATTGGGTTGATTGATAAGTTGATGGGACGACGTCTGGATTCGCCTGGAGTGTCTGAAGGCTAGCTAATTAAAGTCGAAGACACGATGACATCTGGGAAAGAATCCAGATCTAGATCTGGGGTTGGGGTTGGTGGGAGTACCAGAAGTGGAAATGGACAGGACTCACCAACAACCCAACTCTTCACCGAACTTGAAGATTCCGTCTCGCGATCTAGATCTGGTGATGGTGATGGTGAAGCGCGTGATGGAAATGGTGAGGGTGAGAGTGAGGGGAAGGGTGAGGGTAAGGGTGAGGACGAGGGGAAGAAGGAGGAGGGGGAAGGGGAGAAAAGAAGACCAAGACCAATACTTACGCATTTAAATGCTGATACTAGTTGGTTGTTTTCTATTCCTTTTCCTTCTTCCTCTTCATCCTCTTCTTCTTCATCCTCTTTCACGTCCTCTTCCTCGTCCTCATCCTCATCCTCATCCTCATCCTCATCCTCATCCTCATCCTCGTCCTCGTCCTCATCCTCGTCCTCGCCCGAGGGAGAAAGCAAAGACAGGAAATATTTCCACATCCTTATCGATCCCTGGTTCCGGGGTGGACAAAGTGATGTCGCGCCGTTTTTTAGTCAGCAGTGGCATGTTGAGGAGAGTTTTGTGGGGGGTGTTGGGGAGGTTGGGGGGGTTGTTGGGAGGATTGAGGATTTTTCTTTGGTTTTTGATGGGGATGGGAATGGGGATGGGGATGTGGAGAAAGGGATGTTTTTAAAAGACAACGACAAAGATATCGACGTCGATAAGAGGGAATATGAAAGTTCTAAGGATGGAAAGGATGGAAAGGATGGAAAGGATGGAAAGGATGGAAAGGATGGAGGAGTGGATCTCATTCTCATCTCCCACGAATTCACAGATCACATGCACAAAGAAACGCTTCTCTCGGCCTCGCCACAGATCCCGGTATTAGCTACTAGTAAAGCCGCGTCAATCATCCGTTCCTGGAACCATTTCGAGAGGGTTGGTGATATCGACAGCTTTGAGGGCGATTGGAGGACTGGGAAGGGTGTCGGTGTCCCAGAATGGATGGGCGTGTCCAGGGTCCAGGGAGGAGGTGGTGGGCTATATTATCATTCTGCTTTGATGGTTTGTTTTCCTTCATCCAAATCATCTGCTTCTCTTTCAGGGGAGGAAGAAGAAGCAGAATCAATCCTCTACACCCCCCACGGAATCCCCCCCCAAAACCTCTCCTCCCTCCTAACCGCCCGTCCCAAAATCAGCGTCCTCGCCCTCCTCCACGGATTACAAGATATCCAACTTGGGGCCGGTCCTTTTGGAGGCGTGGCAGCACAGTTAAATATGGGTGCTCATAATGGACTTAAGGTTTTTCGTGCCCTGAAGACGGGGTATTGGGTTGGAACGCATGATGAGGATAAGAAAGGTGGTGGCATTGTTGCGTGGTTTTTGAAGAGGAGGGGTGTTGGGGTACAGGAGGCGGTTGAGAGGGAGCAGAGGGAGAGGGTGGAGAGGGAGATGGAGGTGGACGGGGTTAGGGATGTGTTGGGGGATGTGAGGTTTGTTGAGGTTGGGAATGGGGGGTTTTTGGTTTTGAGGTAGGGGGTGGAGGGTGGAGGGAGATGTGTATTTGTATGATAGAGAGACTCTTTTTTGTTGATTGTGATATGCTTTGCTTTGCTTTGATAAATTTCTAGGCTTTGAGGGTTTCCGAGGGGGTTACTTTACCCCTTGTGGTTCTTCCCTTGATATCTTCCACCTCCCCTTTCCACCTACCTACCTAGCTACTTACCTACCTATAAGAAGGAATCATGCTAGAGTCCAGAGGACAAGAAGCGTTTAAACTAATAGTCTAATAGAGAACAATAAACTTGGTCATCTGAAACGCATCATATAAACTACTTGGCTATGTGAGTCTTCTGGGGCTATTTTGATCTTGGTAGGTGTAATGTACTTAGAGAGAGCAATGTCAATACAAGCTATCTTGAGTTCTGCACTAGAAGCTACAGTACCTAGGTAAGCAAGCAACTACTAAAGCAATCTTGTGGCATTTCCTTCCTTTCCTACATTTCAGCCATATCAATGGAAAAGGAATTTTGAAATCCATACCTGCCCTGAGAACTAATGAGTGGATGGACTTCTCTATCTCCACTACAATGTAGTTCTCGCGCTCTTCGTGATGCGCCAATGTACAATCGCCTGCGTTGAATCCATGTTGTTGTATATCTTTGTCCATGAGAGTATTAGCTCACAGAGTGAATCTAAAAGCTCTATTGGACGAGAAAGTCAAAAGAGCCACGAGAAAAGTTGTACGAGGTTCGCTGAGGAGAGGATAATATGATGTATAATTCAGGAATGCTAAACATCCAAGGTACACTTAGGACCATACCTCCCTTCACCGCAGATATAAAGTTCAAACCTCAGCCTATACCTCCGCAATTGGCTCACCACCAAAGTGAATCAAAGAAATTACATCATAGCCGCCGAAAGTCAATTGTTTTGTTGTATGTCGCATTTAGTGAGTGACAGCCTAAAGCTACAGGGCACTTAAAGCCTGTAGGATTTCCATGCCAATTGCTTCTTTTCTACCTGTCGCAATGCAACTTGATTTTACGTATTCGTCCCTTTTATAAGTAATAGTGATAGTCCGTATATATATATTATGAATAGAGGTGATTTCAACATACGCTATCTATATAGCTTTTTATTCCCATCTTATTCTATTACCTATACTGTACTGTCGATGCTAAATACTCCCTACCTATCTCGTAATATGATCTTGAGTACTGTACATTTATTTTACTTAACCCCTTCAACAAATCCTACCTATATAGAAGATACCTATAGTAGTACTCTCGCATCCTAACCTTACAACTTTCAAGGTTCCACAATCACGTGTAGAATATCTGATATTCACTCTACGCTCTCAGTCCTTTCCCAGGAGGTCTCCCTCACCTGACCCACAAAGCGCACAAATCCCAATTCTAAAATTCTCTAGATAACCTCAAATAACACGTCTGATCCTCGAAAACCTGATACTATGCGCCTGGTCAGGTCAGCACGAGTGTGTAATGTGATTTTATCCCATATGCGACAAGCACACGGAGCTGTTCCCTCAATCGGAAAAAATCCACCACCTACGAAGGTGGATTTCTCTAGCCCCAAAGCGCCATACTAGAGTTTTGCCAGTTTGGCTTTTGGTTCTTTTTTTGGTATTTTACTTTTAGGTGGATGGATGGACGTGTTGTGGTGTTTTGGTGTGGTGAGGGTATTGGGGGTAGTGAATGTGAAGTTGGCTGGGCGTTGGGGTACGCTTCGCTAGTGCTGTTTACCGACCTATATTGTTGTGGCTTTGGCTCGGCCTCGCGAGCTTTTCTCAGCGACAAAAGAATAGTCCAGGAGTCATGTCGTCTCGTCTGGCATTGTAAGAGCCTAGTTGCGGGTAGTTTGAAGTTCAAAGGTTGAGTTTATGTCAGAGAATGGGCAACCTTAGCCTCAACGGACTCTTAGTCTATGACAGCCTTTAACTCGACGCCTAGAATATAACCGCTGTTATCGGGTCCTCATCGTACCCCCCCTAGGTGAAGATCAAGAGCGCCCTTGAATTGAGGGAAGGCGTAAATCTACAGCCTTAACCCTCAACTCCGCTTGTATAACAAACTATTTCATCATGTAGATACGAGCTCGAGGCGCATAGGAACTGGGCGGTCCCTCACTAGATCAATAGTCACTGCTGTGACTTCTTTTCTTTCGCTTATTTACAAAGAATCGTCATGTATATAATATGCTGGGCCAAATCACATGATTTGGCCCCTATCATCAAGCTCGGTGAAAGTGTTCTACGTCTCTGAGGCGCAAAGGTGCAACTTATGAAAGCCTGTGTCTCTCACCCAAACTGAATTGATGGATAAGTCTTTAAGGCTCCCGTATATTGGGTTTGCAACCTGAGAATTATGCAAAGCAGTACCCACCAATGGCTATTTACTGCGCACAAAAGACGATATTGGAATTGTGACATCTTGTGATATGGGAGTAGACATTTTATTCCTTCAGATCTGAATTTTGGTGTTAGATTCCTGTGTTTGATGTTCGCAAAATTCTCACCATCCCACGTCTTGAAGCTGGCCCAAAGTTTGGTGTTGAGTAGCCGTCTTTAGACCTCAGCTGAAGGAACGGGCATAGTTCAGTGGGTCTGGTGGCGTTTCTGCATTGCTCGGATTGGAGAGAAATTTCAGATAACGTTTATTCGGCGAGTCTTTAGATACTCCCTCATGCAAGCGGGGTTGGGATGTAGGGGATAAGGAGAAGGTGGTGGGATCCACTATACTGTGTTACCATACAATTTATCCGGGCATGAAAGACGCCTCTCGGATTTTTCGGCGATGAATCACCAAATGTCCAATTTGATATAATACATTTCTCTCCTCTTATATGAATAGTTGAGATAAGAATGACGTGAGATTTTACTCCCAGTTGTCATTATGATTTCCGCTGCTGGAAATTGTGTAATTTACCACTGCTTAGGAAGGCAAAGAGGTACTTAACAGCCACATTATTATCACATCTTATGAATCCGTAGCTTCTTAGTATCATAATACTTTGAAGAGATCAAGAGAATTGACCGAACATCCCGAACAATGGGATAGTCTATTCCAAAAGGCTCTAATGAATCACTTGGATTTTGTCTAAACAGCAGTACCAATAAGAAACTGGTTTTCTGCCACTTCTTCCCACCAGGATGACGTCGAAAAGACTTTCGCTTAGGGAAAAGGGGGGTCAAACCAAGCATTTCAAAGGGCAACAGTTTCAGCTCAAAAAGATCCGGTACGAGTCTATAAACGTGCCGATGTTTCCTGGCTCTTCTATCTCTCAAGCCAACTGGAGGTCTATGTTTCAAGTTTAAAGCCATGGAACTCAATTATCTTCAGCTGTAAATTTAGAGTGGAACTTGGCCTATCGCTATGACATTTTTCAGCCAAGCCACGAATTCAACAAAGCAAAAACACGCCACTACCAGAAAAAACAAGGTACCTTTTTTGTTGGCCCGCATGTCCGTAAATCTGACATAAGCTAATGTCGATCCACTATCTCGTCTACCTCAAAAGGTCTTTATCAACGACACCTCCAAGCAAAACCCTCTTAACGTGCACCCTCAAAATGTTCTCCTTCCTCAGAGGCATCACTCCTGCTCGTCGCCACACAGCAAACATCTCAACTATCACCTACGAAAATGACACTTCCTCCCAAACCTTCCATGGGAACGAAGCCCCATACTTCGTAACCCACGCCATCCCAAACAAAAAGTCATTTCTCAATCCACCACAACATCTACACCTCTACCAAACCGAAGATTTCCTCGTAGAAAAAGGAGCAGGAATCTTCTACCAACCTACAGCTTCCAACCTCGCCCATCGGAAAGTCGTAGTCACCGAGGGAGATCCCCCAATTCATCTCCCAAAGGGGACATACCATAGTTTTGAAAATGCTTCAGAGAGCGAGCCCTTGGTTGTGAAACTGCGTGTTGATCCACCTGGAATCAACGCAGTTAACGAAGAGCAATTTTTCCGGAATTTCTTTGGGTATCTTGAGGATTGTAGGATTCATGGGAGTCAGCCGAGTATTTTTCAGCTGGAGCTGTTTTTGTTTACTGTCGATACCCCTTTGGCGGTTCCCTGTCCGGGACCGGACGCTGTTAAGTGGTGGATCAGTAGGATTGTGATGTTTATTTTGGGAGTGGTGATTGGGGAGTGGATGTTGGGTTATCAGAGGACGTATCCGGAGTATTATTCTGGGAAGAATACCGGCTGTTGACGTTTCTTGGTTGGGAGAGCGCAGTTGTGATGTCGAGTAAGCTAGTGGGTTTAGATACACGATGGTTCTTGTTGTAAATTTCGATGGCGATGGAATTGTGCTTGTGCATGCACTAGAAAGCCTGTAATAATGAAAGTAAAGTAGGGGACTTATGATAAGGCGAAGGATGATGGATGCCTATCAATTCTTAAAAATGACCTTCTGTTTCATTTCTTGCCTTTATTTTCTCTCTTTGAACCTGGAAGTGTGAGAATCACCTATTCCAAATTCACATTTGGCCTTTCTCACTCCTCAATCATCGGATTTGGATGACTCGCAGAGGACTTAAAAGTTTACGAACTCGCTTGCGGCTCTCTATTTTTTCATTGCAGCACAAATTCTACTTCAGGGGAACATCGTGTGTGATATCTGGTTGGATATAAGTGGCGTACTGATAATACCGCCTCTATTAGAAATTATATAAATTTTCATGCCCTCTCAGCCGTTTATCGTATACCCACTAGATCTTCTACCCATATTTTCAAGCCCAACTCAAGCTAACCCGTCGATGGTACTGTAATGCCAATTCCAATGGCCGAACCTAACCCATATCCAGACTGAGCCCCAAACATTAGAAATCCCACAGCGTTCCGAAAGCATGTAATCCAGCTTCACCACAAAAAGTCAGTCATCCTTCATAATGAGTAGTACGTGGAAATTAACTCACCAGCACGACACCCCTGCATCATCTCATCGTTCCCCTGCATGTTACTCGTGATGAATATAACCTCAGCCCCCCAACTCTCCCACGTATCCTTCAGTAACTGCACTGTATCAGGTCGACCACCACGTTTCTTGGAGTCCCAAAGAATCATGCGTTCGGGTTCGATGTGTTTGTGAATGAGATTCGTCATCGTTGAGCCGAAGGTCTTTTCTTGGTCGGAACCAATCCAGATTAGGAACCTGTGGGTAGTATTGTTAGTCGACATGTTCCTTACGAATACAGTGAAGGTAATTAAAAGTAGGAAGGATGGAAATAAGTATGAACTTACCAGTTGGGGCTTTGTATACAAGTTGATAACGCAGCTCCTATTCCTGTACCTGTGCAGATACGAATTCCTCGTTTGAACATTGCAGATGCGTGACCGGGGCCAGCTAGTGAAGGTTAGTACACCATTCTGCCACATGAGAAGAAAGTATCAAGCCATACCGAACTTCAATTCTCTAGTCCACATAAATTTAGGCGGATTGGTGACAAGGCTTTTCGTGAAATCGCCTTGAACGCCACAGATCATGTAATGATGTGGGGACTGTGTTCCCTCGCTAATGATCCCAAACGCGTGGTATTCCATAACAGAGGTATGACTGATTCTTCCCAGAAGACCTTGTTGCATGCCTCGCTCGAAACGGAGAACAGCGACTTTGGGCGATGGCTGAAAATTGTTATTGGATGGGCTGGTGCAGGAGCAGTAAAAGGACTTACGATTTCTACCACTACTGGCACTCGGCGCAACGTACACCAAGGGATGAGAACACTAAGTTCAATTAGCAAGATGAGCGAGGTTAGTCTCTGATTGGAGAAGGACGTACAAAATCGTCATGAATACTGCGAACCAGAGTTCTTGTAAGTTGAGGAGAGAATGAGCGTCCATTCTCCATTTCCCAAGTTTGATATCGTAGATATTCCCCAAAATAACAAAACACCACGTCGCCTGCGATCGATCAGTACAGTATCCAAAAAGAAACACTCAGATTCAGGGAGTGTATGAGGGGGATAATACCGCAAGACCCAACCATCCAATAAATCGATGATGTCCCTCAAACACATTGTGATGATAACTAAGCACGTATTAGTCCTCGTCTTCATCTCTAAATAAGGAAGCTGAAACACGAACTTGCGAATCCACGGAAAGGCGCTGAGGGCAGAGATTATTACAAGGAGATTAGTGATTACCCCAGTAGCAATCACAGCATAGTGAGTATGGGCGTAATGTCGGAAAAGGTCGACGACTTTGTAAACCAGCCATCTTAACTTCCAGTTAGTGTCCGTATTCAATACAGTAGCCACAGGCGAGGCGTGAGCAACTTACGCAGTGCCTGATAGTGCACATCCTGAATGAATTCCCCCTACGTGTTGCAGAATCGAGACAACTCCGTATTTGATACTCAGGGGGGCCCACTGGATGAGATTCTATTAGCACTCGTTATATTCGACAAGAGGAAGATCGTACACTTCTCAGTCCATAGATGGCGATCATATATAGAAAGCGTATGAACATCTCATTCCTCATCAGAATCGCACATAGAAGATTGCCCAGCACCAAAGCACCAAGGTGATCGTCCGCATATTTGAAGCGACCAAGAGCCGCCATGATAATCCCCACCAAATTGAGCAACGTGACGAAGATAAAGAACTTCCGATAGGTATTGAACCAGAGCTGGAACAAGATCCATCGATTGGGAGGCGGCTTGTTGTCTGGATTTGTAACTGCAACTTCGGTTGTTTGTTTGCCTCCCGCTGGACCCAACAGTGACAGCACTGGGACACTTGAGGATGGGGTGATACCTTCGGGAATTGGTGATGCGGTGGGAAGTTGAAAGAGCACCCCAGATTTCGTTTTCTCATCGCTAGTTTGGAGTGGAGGTAGATCTTGAAGTCTGATTGTATTTGCTGAGTAACCTTTTTCCAAGTCAGTGGAGACCTGACTCTGGCTGTCGGTGCGCGTGACTTCGTTATAAGGCCATTTTGGAGACATTCTCAAGGTTTCGAGATCCGAGAATGGTGAGGTAATGAGAAGAGGATGGCCTGTGAAACACTTTTGCTTCAGTGTTTCCGAAAAGCGAGTGTAAGTGGTTTGAGGGAGTAGGGTGGCCGTCTGCAGTGTTTAGAAGAAAAAACGACGTGAGGGTGGCGTTTACACTGATAAATTGAACACAGTCATGTGGAACCAGACACTCATAGAAGCCTTCGGTCCATTATATACAAAGCTGCCGATTTCGTAAATTAAAAAGTCTCGCGACTGGATCCAACAGAGGTGGATTGTTTTGAAAATTCGCTAAACCGATACCGAAATTGTTAGGTGGGGCCCGGCTTCGAAAAAGTCCATGTGTGTTAAAAACTCAGTTGCACGGGGTTGACATCTGTGGGTTCGGAAACCAAGGGCTTGATTTGAAAGTCGTATGTACCGACCTCTGCCTAGATGGTTAATAAACATTCTATCCAGGTTGTTAATTAACCCCGGATTTATTATTGATTAACCCCAGATTCATAGGCGAGTTCGGCACGTCTAACAGTTGGCACGTGGGGGCCAGCTCATTGGGGGTTTTTGAGAAGAGCCTAATATAATCGAACGATGACTCGGTCGAGAGGATAGTAAGCGCCTCTTCGATAGAACGTGTTGCATTGATCGTATAAGATATGTATTCCATCCTCGTGGTATACGAGTGTGCAAAGAGAACGGACAGCTAACAGCCACTCCCTGCAAGTTCATAGTACAATTAGGCCCCTATTTTCAACTAAACCAGCCAATCAGAGACTCTTATTTGGATATTATAGACTTTTCTCACATATGATCTGCGTGACAAGGTCAACTGTTAGCTATCCACCCTCTTTAAGTTTGGATTTTAAGGTTTGCGATCTGATATCCCAAGATTGAGTGATATTTTTCCAAAACAAACCCGTTTTTTAAAGCTCATCGGTGTCAAAGGGCAGAATTTAACCTATCATAATTAACTTCGAACAAGTTCTACGAAGTAAGACTCAAAAGTGGATATGACAAACCTAAAAATTCAAACGGTAGATACACCACGACGAGGGGATAACAGAACGTTTCGGTATTTACACTTCAAACCAAACAGAATACTGGAAAAAGAGATTAGACGCTCAAGACGATCGAGGTCGGCCGGTTTGTTCATTGTTCATGTTAAAGCTGGTTGTTTCGGCTCGACCGAGTCACAGTTTCCTACATCTCATTGAAAACCGATTGACGATAATCATCGGGTATAGAACATCGAAGTGACCATTTTATTTATCCTTTGTTTTTAGAGAATATACTACAGTTTGAATGTTATCGAGGCTCATGCACTCGAACATACGAGTTTTAGAATATCATTCCCTCCACAGAGGATGAACTTGCTCAGCGTACCATCAAAGCCGATTCTTGTAGTTGTAAAGAGTAGTGATCTACAGGTCCATCACGACTTCTCCTGTAGGCCGAACAAGTGGACCATTACCACTGATCGGAAAGTTTCTTATCTCGACCGGAACTGCCATATAATAGACGTAGATCTCAGCTTATGGCCACCTGAGGAATCGATTTTGACGACACTTTTCCAAGCGACAGGTGAATCAAAAGTTCACAATGTACTCATGCATATGGCCTAATCGCGGGAAGCGCAGGTAATTAAAAGTCTATGTAGATAAATATGAGACCTCCATAAACTGCGAGAGATAACCCATCTAGCACTGGACAAAAAGAAGTGTTGAGATTCATCTACCGTCCGTACTGTCTTGGTGTTGTCTCAGTAGTTTAGGTTTGGCTTTAGGTTTGGCTTTAGCTTTAGATTTGGCTTTAGTAGTTCTCCCGGTGGACAAGAGGATTAGAAGTCTTGGCGCTGGTATTCTTGCGTGCATCTCACCAACGCTAAGACCGCCACTGATGTTGTCCCAGACGGGAGTAGTTGTAAGGGGGGGTTACTCACGTGGCGAATGCCAGATGTGGGGGCATAGCTAGACGCTATCCACACTCCTTAGTCTAGCCATACGATTATTATACCACATATTTTTACCCGTATCATTAACTTTGTAGTCAAACCAACAAGAAGGTTGCAGCAAATTACCTTATTATTGTCTTATCCTTCTACATTTGATTGAATGATAAAATTGTACAGTATTCAATGGAAGCCCAAGAAGCGTAACGCACGAGAAACCTGCGTTCCGCCCATGCTGGAATCTAAGGATCGAGGAAAATGATGAAGGTTTTATTATTATGAAGCGGTTTAGAAGTACATGAGACGTGGGCGAGGAGAAACGAAGGATGTGGAATTGAGTTGCTTGCCTTTCAACGATATCTTGCAAGTTGGAAATGAGAGGACGATGAAGCTTCGTAAGGTTTCTGAGATCTACAGAAACCTTCTAGAAAGATTACTCCAACTATCCACATATATCATGTTCGAAACAACCATTGAATTGATCCAAGTACGTGGACCTTGGTACTAAGCTTAATTGAATAGATCAAATCTTTACCTTTAGATAACTGGAATGACCAAACACTTCGATTGCAAAGAAAGTAGCGGCAACAAGATACCTAGCTTACACAGCATCTCACTCCGCCCCTAACCAAGCCTTGATAGTTATCTCCTCGTCGTAATATATGTTTGTTTGGATTTTTAGGTTCGTTATATCCACTTTTATTTAACCTTAGAACTTGCTCAAAGTTGCCTCCCCTCAGACATAGAAGTAACAAAAGTTAGGTTTACGAGGGCTTTTACATTGTTCTCGGCTGAAACTTCCCCGTAAACTTAACTTTGGTCATGTCTAGGACGATATACTTGCGATAGGTTCAATTTTTCTTTTTGATAGAGATAAGCTTAAAAAACGAGCTTATTAATGTTGTTTTAGAAGAATATTACTCAAATAGGAAATCGCAAACCTTAAATTTCAATCGTACTTCATCTATACCACGATGAGAGGTTATAAAGCAAGTCTTTCCATCCAAAAATCTCAAACAATCACCAAAACTCAACTATCCACGACGCAATAAGAAAATAGCTATTCCCAACCGTCCACGAGCCCTCTCAAAAACTCCAATACGTATAACAAAAAACCCCCTCACTTCAGACCTCCCAGATCCACAACACGCAAAAGAAATCCTCCCGTGCTGTGTTGTAAAAACCCCATCCTCAACTTTCCACTCCAACCCATATCCACTACTCGTATCCTTAACGTAAACTCCTCCCACCCTCAAAAATTTGGTAAACTTAGTACTCCAACTGTCTTAAACCTCACACTGACCCCAATGCGGCGAACCGTCGGTGAAACTGTTTCAGTCGAGGTAGTGTCTTCTCTCTATCAGTCGTGTAGCAAGCGAAGAAAAAAATCACTACCTAGTTGTTCACAAGACCTAAAGAAACCTCATCAGGGATTCAGGGCGTCAAACATGCCATCCTGTGTTGGGCCTCGCCAAGAACAGTATTGGACCAGAGAAGATACTACACCTGCCTATTATACATCCAAGCTTTTCTATATGCACAAGCTTAGAAACCAGTTTGTGTGCCGGGTTTTTTAAGTTCCAGAAGATAAGATAAGAAGAAACTGAATCTTGGTTTGAAAAGCTGACATCAGTTCAATGGCAGTAGTGAGCTGACCTTGGGGAGAGAATGTAGAAATGCAGATGCCAACCAACTTCAAGCTTTTGGATTTATTTGGATTCTTGGTTAGTCAGTAGAAGACTATGAGGTGTGTAAGGTGCTTGAACTATCTTGAAATGATAATTACGAGTATTATATCCTGAAAAGGCACACTTACAGTACTGTAAACAAGTCAAAGACTAAACCACGCATACAACAAACCCTCACAAGAATCAATCACATTACCACATCTGGCACCCAACCAAATCATAATCATTACCTATCCATCGCAGTCCCCTCCGCAGTCCCCTCCATAGTCCCCCACCCAGAAAAAGTTCAAAGCACCCCAAAGACTTTCAACAAACACCCAATTTCCAAAGCTGCTCCCCACCCCACATCAACTTCTTCTTTTTCCGGGTCTCGGGACAAAAGAAAGGTATATATCCCACACCATTACCCAATCGCGGTGATTCCGGGTTCTTCGCACGTCCCTCCGATCTATCTCCGTACTGTACTCCATACAAAGCAAAGAAACTCCACCCTGAGGCTCAAAGCCACGCGAACCATGAATGGTACGGGGGGTGCGGAACGTATCCAGTTATACCCGCCGGTCCCCATCGTTCGTGATCGTGCACGGTTCTGTTGGTCCCGGGTTCTTTCCGTGGCTAATACCTCCGTAAATGGATACATGAATGACCACAGGAATTCAGAAGTCATGCTCAAGAGTCAAGGAAAGAGATTCCAAGGAAAGAAGACGAAAAGGGGGTAGGTAAATCGAATTCCCAAATGACAGAAAAGCGAAAGAGGATTCATTGTATTAGGTATCTTCATAACTCTCGACGGAGGGAGACCCATGGACCATGGACCATGGACCAAGGACCAAGGTGGTTCTGGGCCTTGGCTACTACGTCCATGTGGCGATAATTACTAATCGTATTTGCTATCCATTTAAAAAGGCTTTTGATATATCATATTTATAGTATTATCTGTAGGAGGTAACCAATGGGGGGGGGCTGTCATGTGACCTACGGGTATAAGTAGGAGCTGTAGCCACACTCTTCTAGCTCCTATTGAAATGCAACTCCTATTAGAATGCAATACCACTTTATTTGCACCTGTATCCTTGACTTTTAGTATTTAAACAGCACTGATGAGTGAGCACGTAAAGAGGGTGGACGGCTAAGAGTTGACCTTGTTGCGCAAATCATATGTGATCAAAGTCTATATTGCCCAAACACAAGTCTCTGATTCGCTGGATATGCTGAAAATTATGCCAAATCCGTAATATAGACAGGGCAGGGGTTAGTCAAGACCCGTCCACCCCTTTACAGTCAGAGACACGTACACTCCTGAACTAGCTATAGTTGATGCGGTGTTGTAGGGCCTCTATAGTACTAGCGAAATTGCATCTATAGTAGTACCCTAAGGCCACTCGAATTCAGCCTTGAATTTAAGTCTTTTGCCCTCCAAAAATAAAGGGGGTGGACATGCTCCGGCGAACTCCTACCTGGTTAATAGTACAATTCGGTCCCGCTCTTTAGCAAAATCAGCGAATCAAAGAGACTAATTTAGGCATTATAGACTTTAGTCACATATGATCTGTGTAACAAGGTCAACTCTTAGCTGTCCACCCTCTTTACTCGGTTTCGTTTTTGCAATATCCTAATTGCACTCTTTGACCACCACCACCGAGTACCTTGTCGTACTCGGGAACAACCTTATGGACCTTGAGGACCTCGTGGACCTCGCGGATTAAAAGAGCCGCATAGTGCGAACAACATGTTTGATACTCCACCCAAGACGAGCCCCGCAGGACAAGAGATGAGCGATCTGAATACTCCCCAACCACCAGCGCAAAATGACAAGTACAAGAAGGGCAAAACAAAGGCACTTGAAACAGACTAGCTCTCGAACAAGTAAAAGACGAGCTCTTGGAGACTTGATGCGAGTTCTTCGAATCCTTTGGCTTAGAATCTGCCTACGACAGTGTCTACAAGATATTCAATCACTTCAGTCACCTGCTCCCGTTACTGCTCCGATAACCTCTATACCTTAGCCTATCTATCAATCTTAGCCTGTCTCTTGAACAAATAGCTGGTGGGAGCCGAAATCAACTTTGCCGTTAGACCAATGGTTGGGTCGGACGCACTGAGAAATGAGTGGGACTGGCTTACTGGCTAGGACTAGGAAGGATTGGATTTCATAACTTCATTTTTTGCTATTGTTCAAGAGTGACTGAGAGCGCGATAATTACTAGTTGTATTTACAATTGATTTGTAAAGGCCTTTGATTTGTCATTTTCATAGTATTGTTTCTAGGGGGGAATAAAGGGGGGAGGACCGTCATGTGGCATACGGGTATAAGTAGGACCTCGGGAGCTATAGCCACGCTCTTTGAGCGCCTTATACAAATGTGATACCCTTTTATTTGCACCTGTACGCTTGACTTTTAGTATTCAAACCAATATATATCAACCAAAGTACGTTACGTCACGTTCAAAAATGGGAGTAAAAGTAGATTCTTTTCTATTAAAGAGGTTTAGCCTCAAGTTTTCGGGGCTTGTTTATGGCAGACACTTACGATGTTGATTACCTCTGAAATCATAGTCTTCTAATTTATAAGCACCCCAATTAAACTTGCCTTGGGCCTAATTTACGTTTCAAGTTTGACGATATATTTGCGAATAATATAGATAGATGATGTAAATTTAGGAAGGAAAGGAAAGACCCTCGCGAACGGAACAATGGAAAAAGAAGAGGGGGAGAAGGAGGATGATAAGAAGAAGAAAAGATCAACAATCAAGCTATACCGTCCAGAATATACGTACTAATCTTTATCTCGATGTGTGCTATGGTAACTGCCGGAAGGGTCCTTTGGTCAATTAGACCATTGTATCCGCCACTACCAACCTAGCAACCACTACTTCAATAGTCCATTCTATAATAAACTTGTGTTATATATGTCTTAGAGATGTACGGAGCGAGTAGGAGCGCCGGTATAGGATATAGAATAGAATACAGGTAGTAGACAAGATAACAACATACTATTCTACATGGGGGTCTGTGTTCCCTTCCCTTCCTTACTTTCTCAACATTATCTTTTGCTCTAATATAGATGTAGTCGAGGGGTTACGGTCGAGGGGGGTGATATGGCCCTTTTGGAAACGAATACTAATCGTATGTCTCTATGTTAAGCTAGGGATGCGACGACTCAACACCTGTACGCGGTGCATCCTACGAACCTTTAGCTAGGGCTTGCCCTAGTCTAGAGAGCTAAGATTAAGTCCTTTCTATCGCGAGTTAATCGCGTACTCGCGTACTAGGGAGATTTTCTAATTGTCGAAAAACAACTAACGATCCTCGACTTCTAGCAATAGGCACACTACTACTCCTTACTTCGGTCTTACCTCTGTAGTCCTTGACTATTATCTCGCTCGCCCTTAACTTTACGACTCTCTGCCGAGCTAGTCTCCTATACACATCT
>UNPR01000249.1:0-67901 GCA_900536425.1 Hymenoscyphus linearis | reverse complement strand
TCTCTCTCTCTCTCTGTGTGTCTGGGGATCCGGGGGAAGGGGGGGAAGGGGGTGGGGTTGGAGAGTAATGGGCTCGCTGGGCTTTTTGGGACTGAGTGTTTCTTGGAGTTTGAACGAGGGAAGGAAGGATTTGTGGGGTTTGGGAATTGGGAGTTGGGGTTTGGGAGGTTTGGGAGTGGGGGGGGGGGGGGGGGGGGGGGATATGTAAATCATGAGATAACGAGATCCCGAGATTTGTATAGTAGGTAGTGTAGTGAAGGAAGGAAGGCGAAGTTGGAAAGGAAAACTTGGGTATGGGGTGGGTAATAATACTTGTATTGATACTTATATTGTATTGTATTGTATTGTATTGTATTGTATTGTATTTTACTGTATTGTGTTATCTTATCTTGTAGTATTTAACGTGTTACTGTTATTGGAGATTTATGGGGTTATTTTGAATTATATGTTATATGTTATATGGGGGAATGAGTGATGAATGAGATTTGAGGAAAGTGTATCATATTACGTGGTTATGGTTATTCTGTTTATTGTGTTGTAAGGGTATTATTATGGGTTTATCGTTGGTCACTTGGTGGGTGTGGATTTTGGGGATATGGATGTTGGATGTTGGATGTTACAGTAATGGTGAATGGTGTATTTTTGAATTGGAGGAGGTTTATGATGAGGGTTTGAGGGTGGAGGTTTGGGGTTGAAGGACTATGTATGTATGTATGGACTAGTTAGGGATTGGGAATGGGGGATTGGGAATGTGGGATTAGGAGTTTGTGAGTTTTTGAGTGTGGGTTTGCGGGTTTATGGGGAGGGGACTATGGTGGTGTTTGCTTTGTAGGATTTGTAGCTGCGGAAATGGCTTGGTGATTTTGATGGTATTTTGGTGATGTGTTTAGGTAGGGTTGAGTGAAGATATATTGTGCATTCATTTCCTCTAGGTATCTTGCTTTCTTGCTGCTGCCGAGTAATCTTACCCGAATTTCAAGGAAACGAAATGGGATTGTGAGAGGTTTAGTCAGGAGCAGTCAGGAGACGATGATGTATATATTACCCCGCATATTCTACAGTCGAGAGTAGTTTCTTGTTTTAGAATCTACGAGTGATTGGGGAGACTGAAGTGAAGTAAGTGTTGATGCTAATAAAAGTCCTTCATTTCGCTTAGCGTATACCTACCCCTCACCCCCTACTCCCCCTAGTATACCCCGCTCGCGCTAGTGTCTTGGGAATAACCTTCTTGTGTTCGTATGCAACTATAAGCGGAGAAGGAAATCAAGGAAATTAGATGAGGAGTGAATAGAATCATGTGTTGATGGGAGGTTGGAGCCGAGGTTTCTATTAAGCGAGGTAGTAGTAGGTATGAGGCTTTGAACAATTTGATATTGGCTTTTTTGGGGGTTTAGAAAGCGGGCTAAGTGGCGTGACGATGATTTGAATAGTATAGTATGCCACTATGGACACACTGTGTGTATGTGGGTTTGGGTTGATAATCTGGAATTGGTGGGTGAATGGTAATTGTTACTATATATAGATAGGAGTTGATTGATGTTTACCCCGCGTTGCTCGTTAGGAACTTCTCATTTAGAAGCGGACAGAACGAGCTATGTGAATGGGATCATGATAAGTACGGAGTAAGGAATTCAAGAGATCTGTTTTCTTGCTTCTATTAAGCGAGATAGGTAATATCTATGAGTGTTCGAGATATTCGGAAGCCTTCTTCTTAGAGGTCTCGTCAAAGCAATTCCGCAACAACCTTGATTAGTATGGGCGTGACGTATATACTCTTACGTATCCCCCTTATAGGTGAATGAATAATAACCTTAACCCTACCCCTACACCAAATCTAACTGTTGGACACTTGACCCCTCTCCTATATATTCACCATCAGACACATTAACCATATAAACCCCGCTTCCCCCGCAGCTAAAAAACCAATCCATCCCCAAACCAAAATCATACTCTTCAAACACTCACAATTCAAAATGGCAGAATCCAACTCCCACTCCTCAACCTCACCCACAACCTCACCTACAACCCGACCCTTTCTCAGTATCTCCACCTCCATCTCCCCCTCCACCTCCTCATCGGGCGACTCTTCTCCAAGAAGCAGCACAAGCATCATGTCCTACCCCCCTATGGCAACACGCCACCGTCGCGCACCAAGTTTCACCCAAATGACGATCCCGCATCTCCATCACCCAGTTAAGATGATGCGATCTGCAAGCCATACAGCAATACGTCTACCATCGGCTTCGGATGTTGAGTCACCACCAATATCACCAACTATCCCGGAGATGCACCAAGGGATGGGAGTCGAAGTTCCGGAGTTCAATTACTTATCGCCTATTAGGAAAGTTGCTTCGTTTCCGTTTCCTCGTCACAGTCATGGTTTACAACGAGATGCACAACCAGAGAAAGACAAAGCTGTACCTGGACACGAAGACGAACACGGATACGACAATGAACAAGAACAAGTACAAGAACAAGTACAAGTACAAGAACAAGAGCAAGTACAAGAGCAAGTACAAGTACAAGTACAAGAACAAGGACAAGGACAAGAGCAAGAAGACCATCCAGATTCCGCCCACCCAACTGGACCAAAACACAAAGGTTCAATCTCAGTCTATAAATGTCTCTCCTGCGGCCGCAACCTACCATACATGGGCGTACCTCCCGGTCCCTTCCCCAAATGTTGTGGTCTCGAGATGCAGCCACCGGAGGGTTGTAATCTGAGGGTTTGCGAGGTTTGTCATAGCCAGGAGATTATGGCTGACCCTGAGAAGGGGGAGTATAGATGTCAGTGTAGGGGGTGGATGGTTCATAGTTGGAGGATGAATGGGGGGTGAGTTTCAATTTTCTTTTTTTTTGTGGATGAGTGAATGGGAATGGAGGGGGAGGTGGGAAGAGGATTAGGGATTTGTATTTGTGGGCTTTTTGCTGATTTTAACTTTGTGAACAGGTGGGATGACGAGGACGAGGATGAGGATGAGGAGGTTAGTGATATTGGAGAGATTATGGAGGTTTCGGAGATTGCGAAGGTTATGGAGGTTGCGGAGGCTATGGAGGCTATGGAGGCCATGGAGGTTTCGGAGGTTGCGAAGGTTATGGAGGTTGCGGAGGCCATGGAGGCCATGGAGGCCATGAAGGTTTCGGAGGTTGCGAAGGTTATGGAGGTTGCGGAGGTTATGGAGGTTGCGGAGGCCATGGAGGCCATGGAGGCCATGAAGGTTTCGGAGGTTGCGAAGGTTATGGAGGTTGCGGAGGCTATGGAGGCCATGGAGGCCATGGAGGCCATGAAGGTTTCGGAGGTTGCGAAGGTTATGGAGGTTATGGAGGCTATGGAGGCCATGGAGGTTTCCGAGGTCGTGAAGGTGCAGTAGTTGTGTGGTGCGTTTCTTTGAGGGTCCCGAGGTGAGGATATTTTGCATGCATATTTTTGGTTACGAAGGTAGGCCTTTTTCTTTTTGGTTACCAGGATGGAGATGCAGGGGAGTGGCTTGCGATTTCACTTCGAGGTGGTAAGGTGAGTAGATGCAGTCGACCTCAAAGTAGATCTTTGATGGGGGTACAGAGTTTTGGATAGTAGAGAAGAATACTTTTGGAGATTTTGGAGATGGAGAGTAGAAAAGATGAGAGAGAGCCTGGAAGATGATTATCGAGATTGGACCGAATCTGGTTCATAAAATTAGGGACAGACATTTTGGGGACTTTGAGAGGAGAATCAGATGAAAATGTGCGTACATCAATTGAATGAATGTATTTGATATTGAAAATGAAAAGGGGTTCGCTTAAATGTTGGCGCTGAACCTTGAAATGATTGCCCGCCCACAAGGTGATATGAAATAGTTTCTCCAACCTATGTCCCCGCTTTAATTGTTCTTTAAATGTGTTTTTCTTGGTTGTTACAGTACGTATAATTGGATATCCGAGTTCTTGAGTTGAAAGAGCTAGATTGTTAGATTAAACATTGCCGTCGGTATACTTGCCTAAGAGTCAAAACGCATCTACACAGTATCCTAACGGATTTTCCATTCGGCTGTCCCTCGGATATAAGATTTTAGAAATAGAATCGGCTTCTCGAGCTCTATTTGATTTCCTCCGAGAAGTCTACATCTTACGATAAGCAATCAACATGATCTCGACGACCGCCAAGACTTTTCAACTTGATGTAGAAGTAAAACCCAAAATGAAGATTTTTAATTTCCCCAAGGAAAAGCCATCCCCCACTTTCTGTAACTCTGCACTCATCTTTAAATTCTCAATATCTCACCATATCACCCTCTCAAATCCAAGCCTCGGTATCATAAAGTACAAAATCAGCAGACAAGCGGGGTCAGCGGGGCAATGTTACATACCGTACCTTGAAAGCCGCAGAACCCCCACGAGTACTCCGTATCTTATCACATCCATCCCAATCCCAAAACATCACATTCTTCTCCCTCAACCATTTCTCTTCCCAATCCTACAATCAAAACCCTCCTTCAAATCCCCCCAAACAAAAATGGCAGCCAAACAAACCCTTCACGTCCCCCATCTAGGAGGTATCCACGCCGGCTACACCCTCTCAAACAACACCTACGACCCCACTAAACCAACATGTCTCCTCATAAACTCCATGTGCACAACCTCCGCACTTTACCAATCGCAATTTGAAGATGAGAAGTTGACGAATGTCATGAATTTACTAGCGATCGAACCACTAGGTCATGGCGCAACGAGTTGCAAGACGGAAAGTTTTACGTATTGGGATTCGGCGATTATGGCGTTGCAAGTACTGGATGGACTTGGGATTGGGAAGGCGTTTGTGTTGGGTACTAGTCAGGGGGGTTGGATTGTTATGAGGATTGCTGTTTTGGCGCCTGAGAGGGTTCGTCCTTTCTTTTGCTTTTCTATTACGACGGATAAGTGTGATTATTTTCTAACTCTAGTATGGACGGAATAGATCCTCGGTGTAATGCCCCTAGGAACATCAATGGATTACGAGTCCTCCGACTCCCGCACCAAGGGATGTTGGGACCCAGCACCTGCTCTCACACCCTTCATCGAGAAATGGACAAGTAGTACGCCAACTCCGGATTTTGTCATCGATGATGTGTGGTGTGGGATGGTTGGTGGGATTGGATTTGGGGCTAGTGCGACGCCGGAGATGGGCGCGTTTTGGATGAAGACTTTGAAAGAGGTCTATAAGGGGGATGAGGGGAGGAAGAAGGTTAGGTTGGCGGTTGTTTGTTTGCTTTCGAGGGATGGGTTATTGTTGAGACTGGGTGATGTCAAGTGCCCGGTGTGGTGGTTGCAGGTATGTTGTTTTTATTTGTGATGTGATATGGTGTTGCTTGATGGTTGTGGGAGATGGGGACTAATTTGTTTATTTATTTAGGGTACTGCAGATGTTCCGTATGGGACGATAGTTCAACATGAACAGATTAAACTGTTTACTTCGTCGAAAGATGCGAAAGTCACTATGATAGAGGGTGGAGCGCATTATCTTAATGCTACGAATCCTACTGAGGTTAATGCTGCGCTTTTGGAAATGGTTAACAAGTATAAATAAATGTTTATGGAGTGGTAGACAAATAGATCCCTCCTGTAAGAAGTATATAGATTGTAGATTAGAGATTACATCCACCATGGGTCTTCCTGCTTTTAAACCTGTTTCATTGTACGTCTCCGTATAAATAGGGCCGTTGAAGAACTCTAAATTATGGGAATGTCTCGCCAGGAATTGCGGGCCGTCCCGACCCTGGAACTGCCTTGCTTGGCTTGTCCTTGTCTAGACTGCACTGAAGAAGGTCGTAGGAACTGAATTTCAATATTGATAAAGTATTTTTCCCTCTATTTTTCTAGTAAATATATAATGCGTGATTCATCTCTTTGTACTCTACATATCCTTCAAACCCCTCCGCTAAACTTAATCCCATTTTTCACCTTTTTTGGCACTGTATTACCCATTCTAGATATGCCTTTCATGGACTGGTAACCTGCGTGAACTTCCTATGTACGGTAATGCTATTAAGCGGCACTGTATCATTCCCACAACTATTCGTCCTCTTCGCACTCGCCGACGAACGATGACCATGTTCAGGTCTCAAATCCATCTCCTCATCTCCAGTCTCCGATCCATGACGAATATACTTCGCATCCTCGCTAGAGAGAGGATGAAACGGTCCTTCACCAGGTCTCTTACTCCCTCCATGTGAAGCGGAGTCTTGAACTCTACGACCATTGCTGAGACCGCTGTGAGAGATGTTGCTTGATCCTTGTGTGTGAGTTTTGGATTTAATCCCGCATTTTCGTCCGATGAGTTGGAATGCTGGACCCATGGTTGGGAGACAGGCGGAGACTATACCGGCGGACATTTCGATTGCGGTCCAGCCTACGGTGCGGGCTAGGGTGTATGTTGGGTCTGCGGGGTTGTAGGAGAAGAGTACTGAGAAGCGGTAGGCGGAGGCGAAGATGACGCTGTATTACTTTTGTCAGCTCATATCCCAATACTGAATTTGTACTTTCATTGTGAAGAAACACTTACAAACTCCCAAGACCGAAAGCACAAGTAAGTGCGACCTTATCCACCGTCTTCAACTGCAACCCCCAAACCTGCGGAATTGGAAGAATCAAAGTCGCAAAATCACTAACAATCGTCGAGAGCGCATTCGAAATCCAGGTGCCGACCTGGTTGATACATCGTCCTGGTATATCTGGATACCAGAGTTTCTGAACAGGAACACAGATGAAAATAAACAAAAAGGTGACGCAGATAACCCAAGCAATGATGAAAGATCCAATGATGTAAGCCCATTTCTTGAAGTATGGGAAGCGGAAGATGCGGTAGTACATCATCAACAGACTTAGTTTTGTCCAGACGAGGTTATATGCGTAGAGGACTTCTGCGACGACGAGGAGTTTGGCCATGAGGACGATTTTTTCCATGGGGACGACGGTGGCGTGGAGTCCCATTCCACAGGCTAACATGCCGAATATGAAGCCTACAACGAGGAGGTTCCATCCCTATTATTTGTGTTAGTCCAGACATTTTGGAAATGGGATTGGAATCTTGAGAGGAGGAATGACCTACCATTGACCATATTATCATCCAATCATCCCACCATAAAGGCTGAGCCTTCGCATATCTCGAGAGTAGTCGAAGACATACACTAACAATCGCCAGAACAGTAACTGCAATCACAGTCTGCGTCGTCCAAGGTTGTAAATCCTGTTCCTCAGAAACCATCTTGTCAGCCCTATAGTAACCCAACAGCTATTCTCTTCAAAGTTTAAATTGATTCAAAAAGGATTTAAGGTTAAAGACCCGAGAACCTGAGTACGGTAGCGAGGAGTACTCGGTACTTCACCACAAACTATAAACTCCAAAATCCTTCAGGGAACATCTAGAACTAAACCTACACCAGCCCACCATCTCCTGATCTACCCACCCATCGCCTAGCCATCTCGAAATCTCCTGGTAGACTACTTCCGTATAGAGGAAGAGATCCACATGGAAATGTGAGAAATTTTCTTGTATGGGGATTCCCCTTCTATCAAATGAAGGGGAGCCTGGGGAGGACCGATTTCGGTGCTGATCTTCTTCATCAGATTGAATGGCATGAGGAGATACCCCACTGCAAAGTTTAAATCGGGTGGAAGCGAAGGAGAGGTCTGGATTTTGGTGAGCTTGACTTGTTTGGGGTGTGAGGTTGCAGTTGTAACATGGGATATTATTGGGGTGGAGATCAAAGGGTTCTTCATGAAATGGGTCCTCGTTTGGATTTTGCGGCAAGGTACGGAGATCGTGGGGAGTCTGATTTGACATGATTGTATTTGTAGCTCATGCTCAATATACTTTGTAGGTTATTTGGACGACCTGTTACTCTTATCAGTGTTGAAGAATTGTATATTATAATATCTAAACATAATTTAACGGGAGTACCTACACCATAAACAACAAAATAAAAACACTTTCTTCCCCCACCAAATCGAGCATATCAACATCGAATATCAATACCACATACGGAACAACTCAAGTTACCTCACGGAACCCCCACCATCACCCGGAGAATGCGATGCATGCTGATACGGGTTCCACTCATCCCATCCCATCCCACTGGTGATCCCATCTCCCCAAATCAGGGCACACAAAATAGCCGAGCTGGGCACCAGAACCAGGCCAGGGGCACCAGGGGAGCTTGAAGAAACTCAGAAAATCACGTAAAAATCCCCGGGCCCGGCTAGGCCCGGCAGACCTTCCTTCCATGATTGGCACCGGAAGAACCTCGCATCTCCCGAACCAGGTTCCCGTTTTCGGCAGCTCGCAACCCCCTGGTCGTGAAATTGCGGGGACATTTGAGAGGTTGGTTTTGAAACTTGAGGGACCTTGGCTTGGGTCGATTTTGATATTAAGACGCTCTTGATTTGGATCTTGGAGGCTTGGGATGGATGGTTGTGTCGTTTGGGTGATTTCGTATTTCGTATTTCGTGATTGAGAACGGGGTTTGGTGAGAATAATTGTGGGGGAGGAAACGTGGAAATGAGTATGGATGGATTTGATATCTCGTGATGTGGTGATGAGGAAGAAATCTTTCTAGAACTATCTGGCCATTATTACAGTGTTGGATTTTGAACGTTGAGATTGTAATGATCGACATCACGCTTTATGGTGTGATACGATGTGCGGTAAGAAGAGAGATACGAAGCCGCTTGCATTTGGAAGTCAAGTAAGGAGAAATATGAAAGTCCTTTTGGTCGAGAAGAACCACGCGTCTGCTCTGCTCTCTTTTACTAGAACTGTAAAGAGACGTTGATAGTCTGATTGTTCTGACTTTCTGGAGTATCTAGAATCGAATCATCTGGATAGTTTGATTCCAATATCAACGAAGAAAGATGGAATGAAGATTTTGCTATCGCCCTTCTCCTCTACCGAGAGCCTGCCGAGTCCCTTTCTTGGAACTTAGAAAGAGTCCAGACACAGTTCCTGCTCAGCCCCTTTTAATGAGCAAGAACTTTCTGGTATACGGTAAGCCAGATTACAGAAGGAAACGCAGACGACTTGCGTAGAAGCATACAAGCCAGCGAGGAAGTCTTCTAATTCTCGCCTATTTCGAGTTATCATTAGGATTTCCAACAGCATCAAACAAACTACCCCAAGCAGAACTCGGCTTCTCTTTCATCTCGAAAACACCCGGATGGTGTACTTCCTGGCAAGTAAAGTTTGCTGGTACTAAATACTACCAGTACTCTGAGAGCGCCCTCGAAAGCAAGTCCACGGAGATATCGGTATTTGCCTTTTGAAGCGGGAGTGAGTGGAGATACTTTCCGTTATTCGCTGTTCTTCGGAGTGACCTGGGAAATGAAATAATGATGCGATCGTAGGCTTTATTGATGAGAGATGTGGCATTACACCTCACTTACCTTTCCTTTGGATGCTGTGATGCTCAGCAACTCAACAGCGGAAGTAAGAGTAATGTGACTTGATTCTCGTTTACCTTCAGGGTTGTCTGTATAATGACGGACTTTGTGTTTCCTTATTGAAAATATTGAATAGATGACCAGAGGATTGATCACGCGACACCAAATAAGCTTGCCAGCAGAGTTGCAAACACTCATGCAAACAACTTTCGGTTACACTAGCATAAATATATAAACTCCGGGAAAATGACCTAAATTAGGATCAAGCTTCCTTCAGTGGCGAAGGAAATATCATCGATCTCGATATCCACACCTACCCCGCAACTATACAGATTCGTAACCCATAATATGAAGTAGTATATATTGCATATCTTCTGATCGAGATTCGTGAATGAGCATGCTTTGAGGTTACAGTTCTGCGTCATTGTCTTCCCTTGGAAAAGTAGTTTCTATGGCAAAGACCTTAACCGAGACATTCGATGGTCACGAGTGCCGTTCAGTACAGAGAATGGCATCCAAAAAGTTTCGTGATGTCGATGTTGTCTTGGAATATGGTGGATGAGTCGCAATAGAGTTGAGCTTGTGATAGTCGGTGGGCTAGTGGGGGTGGATTTATAGACTGACAGACTGTTCTCCAAAGTACAAGGGGAAGTGTATTTATGATACCGAAAATCAACGAATCAAAAGCGCTTATTTAAAGTGTGTCTATTATGAGCCCCTGTATTGGATAGATTTTGGGGAGGGTTGAGCCACACCCGCCAGGGCTCACGCCACATGTTATATTTTAGGCGGGTCTAGAGTTGGCAGAAAATGCCCATTCATTCATTGCCAGCGCCTACCTAGGTACTGACCCACCAAGTCCACCACCGAGTCCCCGTTAGCCTACCTAATCGCTACTACCGCCGACAATGATATTGTCTGCTGCGTCTGCTGTAATTCCGTCTTCACCATAGACTCTTCAATTCCTCCTTCTCAGCCCTCCTCTCAGTATCAGGCCAGCTTGAATGCACGACACCCCATAAACAATCGTGTTACCAACAAGGTGCCGGGACCAGGAGGAGGGAGGAATTCTGGAATAGAAACTATTGACACCGACCCCACCGAATTCAGCGAATCCTACGAACTCGTCGAGTATTCCGATATCCAGCAGCGGGCAGAGGCCAGTACAAAGCTACAACAACAGGAAGCCAAGCGGGCAGAAAAGAGGCGACGGCTGGACCAAGAGGACGAGATGAAGTTCTCTCACAGCATTCAATTTAATGCCGTGCCTGACTGGAGCAGCAAGTACATTGCGTACAGCAACCTCAAGAAACTGTAGGTGCCGGTACCTCGTGTTTTGTGCCCTGCATGGTGTGCCAGTGCTACCCCTTGAATTGCCTCTATCTGTGCTGCCTAGTAAGAACAATATGCTGACAATTTAAAAGTATTTACCAGCTAGAAAAGACCATCAACCGCCCATCTACAGGAGAAGATGATGCCGAAGGTTCTCCCCTCATACAAGCCGACAACCCAGATCCAGCTTTCATAAGAGCCCTAGATGCCGAACTCGAGAAGATTTCCTCATTCTACCAACTTAAGGAGCTAGAGATTTATGGCGAGGTATCAGATTACCTCAAGGATGAAGCTTCATTTGAATCTGAGGTCCAAGGTCAGGAAGGTGCAGGACATTCAAGGGGAAATGTGGTCAGTAGGTCTACCACAGGGCCTCGACAAAGCAGCCTCTTTCGAAGTTTTCAACAAGCTCGAAGGACTAGCACAATTAGCAGATCGATGGACGAGGGTGTGGACGACAGTGACGATGATGACGATGACGATGAAACTACGGCGTTGCATAAATCAAGATCGAGTTTGAACCGGGTAAAGAGCGCCCCCTACGAGGCAAATCCGAGTCGAGAGGACATGTTGGGCTCAACTGAACTTAGCAAGTCCCTCAGGCGAAATAGTGGAAACTACGACGATTACGCCGAGCAAGCTTTTTCCACTTTATATTCATCTGGCATCACGCTGAAAAAGCGGGCAATTAGTCTCTATGTACAGCTTTGCGAACTGAAATCATTTATCCAGCTGAATAAGACGGGATTTACCAAGGTCTTGAAAAAGTATGACAAAATTCTCGATCGACGCCTGAAATCTACATATACTGAACAGGTTGTGGCAAAAGCCTACCCATTCCTCCCCCAAACCATAAAACATGTGGAAGAAAACATCGCCAAAATGGAAGAGGCATATGCTGCGGTTGTCACTCAAGGGGATGTAGGTTTGGCGAAGAGGGAATTAAGATTACATTTACGAGAACATGTTGTATGGGAACGAAATACCGTCTGGCGAGAGATGATTGGAATTGAACGAAAAGCCCAAGCTGCCAACCTGGGCTTAAGAAGAACCCTTTTAGGCCAAAATAATGACCCCGCCCAGGCCAGACTTCAGGGTGATGGCGATTCTACTGAGGTCAAGGAGCTGCAAACACCAGTGGGCAGAATCAGATTGCCAAGCTGGTTGCTGAGCTCGACGATGTTCACATTAATAGCCATCGTTGCAATATTTTTCATCTTACTATATATTCCCATCATGCAAAAGGAGGAACAGCAAAATTGCTTGGCAATGTTAATTTTCGTCAGTCTTTTATGGGCTACAGAGGTAAGTTTCTTCAAGTCAATTCAAATATATATACTAATATGATTAGGTCATTCCTCTCTTCGTAACATCTCTTCTCATCCCTTTCCTGTGTGTCGTCTTGAGAGTTGTACGCTCCGATGAAAAACCACATCACCGTCTTAACCCAGATGAGGCTACCAAGTATATCTTCAAAGCAATGTGGACACCCGTGATTATGCTACTTCTTGGTGGTTTCACAGTGGCTGCTGCATTATCCAAATACGACATTGCTAAAAGAATAGCAACATTTGTCCTCAGTAAAGCAGGTACACGACCAAGAACCGTCCTTTTGGCCAATATGTTTGTAGCAGCTTTCGCCAGTATGTGGATTAGTAACGTCGCTGCGCCTGTGTTGTGCTTCTCAATTATTCAGGTTAGATCCATTCCTTGCATATCTCTTCTTGACTGACACCAATAGCCAATGTTACGAAATCTTCCAGCAGATTCCCAAATGCCAAAAGCTCTGATTCTTGGTATCGCGCTTGCCTCCAACATTGGTGGTATGCTCTCACCAATCGCCTCGCCCCAGAATATTGTCGCACTTGGGATCATGTCTCCTGAGCCATCTTGGCTTACATGGTTCTTCGTCGTTATTCCTGTTGGTGTCATCTCCATCCTCTTGATCTGGGTCATCTTGCTCGTCAGCTTCCAGCCAGGAAAAGGCACAACCATCGTCCCCATCCGTCCTGTAAAGGATAACTTCTCCGGCGTGCAATGGTTCATCTCCATTGTCACTTTGGCCACCATTTTACTATGGTGTGTAAGTCATCAACTCGAGTGGTTATTCGGTGATATGGGTATCATCGCCATCATCCCACTCGTCCTCTTCTTCGGCACGGGAATCCTCACCAAAGAAGACTTCAACAATTTCCTCTGGACGATCATCATTCTTGCCGCTGGTGGTCTGTCTCTTGGTAAAGCTGTTAATTCCTCGGGTCTTCTGCATACTATCGCCGGCGCCATCACGAAAGAAGTCGAGGGCTTGTCTTTATACGGTGTCCTGGTCGTCTTTGCCAGTTTGATCTTGGTGGTTGCTACGTTCATCAGTCATACCGTTGCCGCGCTTATTATTCTCCCACTCGTTCATAGCGTGGGGGAGAAAATGGATCAGCCGCATCCTAATCTATTGGTTATGGGTGGTGCGTTGATGTGTAGTGCCGCTATGGGTCTACCTACGTCTGGGTTCCCTAATATGAGTATGTCCCCTTTTTCCACTCATTCATACGTGCATTTGACTGACTGAGTTTTTAGCTGCCATCATGATGGAAGACTCGCAGACGGGACAGAGATACCTCCAGGTTAAACACTTCATCAGTCGGGGCGTGCCGGCTAGTATCTGTACCCTCCTGGTGGTGATTAGTGTGGGGTATGGGTTGATGCTTGTCGTTGGGATGTAGATTGTCATCTTTTTCTCTTGAGACCTTCTTGCATTTGGTGGAGTTGGAATGCGATGTTGATTGCTTGCATGCATGCATGTATACTGGTACCTAGGTATTTGGTATTTGGTAGTTATTTCACAGAAGGGGGGTATACGAGGGGATTGAATTGAAATGAATGAGATGTTTGATTTGATTTGATGTGATGCGGATCTTGTGACTGTGACTTTGAATGGGGGTGTATGGTGTATGGTGAGATAATGGTAGATGTTTTCTATGGTGTGTGTGGGTAAGACTCCTCATGTTGTTGGCTTTTTGGTGATTGAAAGCGGTAGTAAATCAATCCTGTTTGATCCTCTAGGAGTTATTCAGGGTATTCTTTTAACAGTTTGAATGATCCAATATATTGTTCTTATAATTTCAGGAAAGTTGAGTACATTGCTCCTTTGCCTCTCAAACAATTTATTCACTTTCTCATTTGTAGAAAGTTAGCTTGACGAGTGTCCAAAAGTGACAGGTTTTGCCGCTTTAATTTATTTGATATCCCCCCACGTGCCCCCATCATAAGCAGCACCACACCCAGTCGCTGACCCCCTCGCGATCAACCCCTCATTCATATACACTACTCACGAAGGACGTTTATGTGCAACTTCATTCTAAAGCATGACTCTTGTTTCTCAGATTTCAGTAGATGCGATAAACGGATGGAGCATCGCAGCAGCAGTGTTGCTCGCGACGGCTACAGTAAGCTTTCCCTCACAGGCTACTAATCCCCTTCGAGTACTCCTTCTGACATTTGAATTATCAAGTGGCCTTTGGGTCTCGCCCTTTATAACATCTACTTTCATCCGCTCTCGAAATACCCTGGACCGAAGCTATGGGTTGCGTATCAATTCACATCCATTTGGTCTTTAACGAAGGGAAATAAAGTACACGATGTCGAGAAACTTCACGATTATTATGGACCCATTGTTCGTATTGCGCCCAATGAAATTTCGGTCGCAAGTCCAGATGGATGGAAAGATATCTATGCTTCAAGATCAGGCCACAAGATATTTCCCAAGAATCCTCTTTGGTATGATCCTCTTCACTAGTCATCTACTACTATCAAGATCCTCCGTGCTGAATAGGATAATCAGGTATGGTGGAAAGACAATAGGACGGCCACAATCACTCATCAATGCAGAAGACCCGGCGGACCACGACCGAATGAGGCGTCTACTCAATCCTGCCTTCACCCCAAAAGCCGTGGAAGCCCAGGAAAGTACGGTGCAATTCTACGTTGATCTGCTTATATCCAAGCTTCGAGAGCGCGCGGCCGCAGAAGAGAATATTGATATCGTGTCATGGTACAACTTCGTAACCTTCGACATCGTAGGTGATCTTGGATTCGGCGAGCCCTTCAACTGTCTCCAGGATAGCGAGTATCATGTCTGGGTCTCCACGATGTTCTCACGTTTCAAATTATCTTTCATGATGGGTACTTTATTACATTATCCCTTGCTCTTACAGGTATTGACTTCTATGAAGCTGGCTGATATGTTGTCAAATAAAGCCGCCCTGAGGAATAGAGCAATGGGAAAGGAGAAGATTCACCGTCGCTTGAACTTGGAAACGGAGCGGAATGACTTTATGACCCCAGTCATTCGTGGTGAAGATTCTAAGAGCATGTCTCTTTCCGAGATTGAGGAATCCTTTCAAACCATCATCGTGGCAGGGAGTGAGACGACAGCCACAATTTTATCCGGTATCACCAATTATCTAACACAAGACTCCACTATCCTGAACCGGTTGTGTGCAGAAATTCGCTCGACATTCCAGAATGAGAATGACATCAACTTTTCGGCCATAAGAAATCTTCCATATCTGAATGCGGTGATCCAGGAAGGAATGCGAATGTGTACTCCTACGCCCGCAGGTCTTCCAAGAATTGTACCACAAGGAGGCGAGACCGTTTGCGGCCATTGGTTTCCTGGCGGTGTATGTATTTCACAAGTTTTTTGTCAACGATACCGCCGCTCATCTCGCTGACTATTCTTTTTGCAGACAAACATTTCTCTCCACTCGTGGTCAACTTACAGGTCTTCAGCCAACTTCCACAACCCACTACAATTCGTTCCCGAGCGCTGGCTTCAAAGCAGTATTACCGATGACACAAACCCTTACTACAACGACAAACGTTACGCAGTCCAAGTATTCTCTCTTGGTCCTCGGAATTGCCTCGGGAAGAATCTCGCTTGGGCAGAGCTACGACTTATTTTGGCGAGAATGATATGGAATTTTGATATAGAGATAGCCTGTGATTCCGAAGGAAATCCAAAGTTGCTGGATTGGACAAAGCAGAAGACATGGTTGCTACTTCAGAAAGAGCCCTTGGAGGTGAAACTCACTTCGGTTAAAGTCTAGCCGCGATATTGGACCTCGTCATAAAGGCGGGTGTGAGGAGAATCTGCCTTGGGAGGCTCCCGGTGGACAAGATAAGTGCAGACTTGGCGCTGGTGTTTTTGCGTGCATCTCACTATTATAACAACGCCAAGACTGCCATTTATCTTGTCCACTGGGAGGGAGGGTTAGTAATCCGAATTTTATTCTGACCTGGAAGGTGATTTTTGTTGCTTTCTGTTAATTGAGCGGAATATCGTGCATTTGAAGAGAGTTATTTCGACGTAAGCCCTTGGAAGTAGCTTAAAGCCTTTAAATCCTCTGTTGTGACTTCAGTGGACCTAAACTATCAGAAGCCACCTCTGCAGGAGCTGTGCCACAATATACACTGAAAAGCCAAACCTCAGGAACCAATTTGGCTTGCGGTGGTTGGCAAATATCTGGGACCAATCGTATGGAATTATAAATCATGGGCTGTGTTGGTTGAAGATAACAGGTGATGGGAAAACACCAGAACCCGACCGCCACTTCTCACCGAAAAACACATTGGCGAATGAAACCTAGAAACGACGTACTTAAAATACTCAGAGACCCAATTATGATACCCGTCTGAGAAAATTTTCTACGGTAGATAATCGTTGCTTTAACCTAGGACCTAGAGGAAGATGGCTTCGGAGATTTCTTCGCTCGGGTTGAAAAAACACGTTGGGCACGGGTTGGGCTAACAAACCGCTGGGAAGACGCTGGTTGATAGGCTTTATGGTCGAGGGCTTGTTGGTGAAGAAGGGGAGCCGGCTCTCTTATTCACGCAAAACGTTTGAGTTGCTGAATGAGGCGTAGTGTACATACACACCGTCTGATAGCGATTGACCACTGAGATATCTAAAACGAACGAGGCTAGCCGCGGTTATGGGTAGAATTTCTTGTTAAATTTCCTATCTAAGTGCTGGCAGAGTTGATTGTGATACGTGTCTTGCTTCTCTGGTAACTCGAATTGATGTTACACACTCACTCCTCTCTTGATTTGCTCAGAAGTCAAGGCAGATTATTGCTCTGTGTAGTTTAGGGCTGAGCGAGCCAGTCGAAACGGATTTTGGGGATAGCAACTGTATACCGCTTTCACGAAACTTTTCACCCATCCCTTCCTAAAACATGGCGGTGAACAGAGACTTGAATGAAAGTGTGCATCCGGAGTAGATGGTGATGACCTCGAAATTTAAAGGTGCGTTGGGTGGATTTGCATCTGAACTTGTTGCGCCTAGGAAGTCAAAGACTATAAAGGTCATAATGAAGACTGCGAGCCTGTTTCTTCTCGGTCCTTTTTCTGCTAAATTTATAGAGTACCCAAAGAAACGAGCTCCATCTCCCTCTGTTCGATTGCTGTATCAAGAAGTACTTCTTACTTCTTCGCAAAACAAAGGTTGGTTACTGCTTCCCTCTAGTGATAATTCCGGTATTTTCCAAGCTGCGCGAAGAGGTTCCGAGGTTTGCAACTCACCCTTCCACCCTTTTTCTTCAATGTCTCAATCCCCGAAAAATTCGAAAAATTCTGATAACGTTACCACTTCCCGGTGAGATATACTTTAACAGTGCGGTTATCAAGTAGCTAGTGACTAAGCGAATCAGATCAAACGAACACTTTTCCCAGGCCACTTGGGCAGACGAGGATATTCGAAAATACAACAACAATTCGACTACTACCGACCTGGAGACCCCGAGCAATTCTCGCGAGAAGAAAAGAATTGCAGCGGGCAAGCGCCGGGCGGCAAGGATGCTGAAAAGAATTGATGCGAAATAGGGTGCGTGGTAGAAAATAAAGGCTGGGGCACTAAAGAGGTAGTTGGGAAGGCCACAAAAGCTGTGCTACAAAAATACGCTGTGTTTCAATATACTGGCATTTGAGTCTAATGATCCATCTCCCTATATCCAACGCCACGACTGTGAGTGAGTAACAAAAGGCCTGTAGTTGAAAAGCGAGAGGACAATCAACTGATATCACCTCTCACGAACCGAATGTGACGTGTGATGAAGGGCGGCATGGGACGGGCCAGTCCGTGCTGATAATGAATGCAGGTGCACTGTTGGTGGCTGGAATGCATCACCGAGCTTCAAGAATATCCCAACGAAGTGGTAAAGCATAGATGCTACCCCGCCTAGCAGTTCGTACCGCCTCATCTTATTCTTTGACTCGAGATCATTCATCGTGGTCCTTGCATCATATTTATATGGAACTGTAAAAAAACGATCGTGGAGAACATTACAAAGTTCATCAGGCCATGGCCAACGTGCGTGCCGCATGCAACGGCACCCAACCAACATTGCACTGTGCTGCAAGGCTGTCCAATAGCCATGAGATTGGGATTCTCCAACAATGGCCGTTAAATACGTTGTTGAAATATTTGTTGTATGGCCATAATACAATTCTGGGACACTAAAGTTCCTCTGTTGTGCTTCAGTTTGACACCATCTCGCAGGCCGGCATCACGGCATCATATAATGGTGCATATGTAGAGCTGATATGCCGTATGTATGTGCCGAAAATCGATTCTGACTGCACATGTGCGATTCGCGCTTGGGGGGATCACAGCGAGGCATGCCAGAACTGTAAATAGCTACTGGCTTCATGATCGCGTAAAATAAGTGAGGCAGTTTCATTCTCCCATGTTTTATCGAAGAATATAATAATTGTATTGTCTAGCCGGACGTATATGGTTTACCAAGGATTTCAGACTCGTTCGCGTTGTGGAACACACTGAACGTAGCGAGCATATGCTAAATCAGACAGCACAGCCGTTCGCCATCAGGTTTGCAAAATCCCATGTCGAAGCCACTCAACCCTGCATCACTGAGTCCCTGGACACCGAGTAGCTGTTGTAAAAGGAAGTGAGGCAACCTTGAGGCTTAAATAATAGCGAATGGTAAAAGGTTATCCATTGAGTTATGCCGACAAAAGGAGAAATGCTGTCCCTTCATCGTCCTGATCATCGTTACGCAAACTGCCATGCTGTAACACCCGCGAGGCAGAAAGCAGGCCAAGTAGATGGCAGAATTTCTGAATTGAGGTTTGGACGGCAAGAGCACGGAGAACAAGTTGAAAGGATGGAAATGTCAACTAACTTTGGACAAGGATCCAATATCGAATGATGGCTTGTAGAACAAGAGCCAGCTCAGAAGGACAAGACACATTTAGGGGTGTTATTTTTGCGGGCTTGGATTCCTTGTGGCTTAGCACCGAATTTGCCTCGCCCGATCCCTCATACTGTAAGGTTACCAGGGGTCGCAAAAGTTCGCAACTCAGTAGTAGTATAAAATCCTTTACTTTTAAGACTTAGTTAGCTCTCGTAAACTCAAAAAATAGACTAAATTGTTCTAGAAGATTCAAATAATTAATTTGATATAATATTTATTACTTCAAAGGCCTTGGGATAAATGTTGAAAGTAAGGTGTCTCAAGATTAGAATCATGAATGACCGCATCCCTGTTGGGGCTTTCAACCAAAAATATATTGATGCTGGTATGAGCAAGGAAACACCATGAAGCCTTTTGCTGCAAAGCCACACCATGTTTCACGCATGATCGTGGCTCTGTTAAGACGACATATATCACTACGGTGTAATTAATTTGCGGATGTAGGCGAACGCTCGCCAAAAAGACAAAAACCACGAAGTATTGGAAGAAAAAGGTGGAGACAGCCCTGAAAAGGCGCAAAATTTGGCTGAGGAAGCGGAAGTGACCACGCTCATTGCTGAAGCGCAAAGTTCGTCCCTCGCAACCGAGAAACCCCGCATCCATAGCGCGTTCCAAGGGTTGAGATGGTTGTCATCTTTCCTAAACAGGAAACGACTCGAATAATAACTCGATCAAGTGAAATAATGCAACTCCTGATTCGCAGAATTGAAAGGCGTCAAAATATGGGAGACTAAACAAGGCTTGGTAAGGGATGCAACAATAGAACTCAAGCGTAAACCCACCTGCATCACGCTAATAGAACTTGAGTGCTTGCAATATCAGACTAAAACCCCTCGTCTCCCATTCTCTTTGCGTAGCTCAAACTCCTGTGCCATAGTCCCAGTATCGCCTCGATATAAGGAACAAAAAAAGGGAAACAATTCTATCAACATTGACATTAAAATACATCCGAAGATGTCGCGACAAAACCAAATCACGAGAAACGCAGCGAGACAAATAACATCCATTCAGCAAAACCTTTGTACATTCTGGAGGTACGACATAATATCAATCTTCAGTACTACAGAAGCACTCGCTAATATAGTTCCAAGAAGTGAAATGCTATCCTCAGAGCACCTTTCCTTGCCTACCTGGGCGGATGACGATCTGGCAAGATACGAGGCCAGAAAAATCAAGCCCAAGTTCGGCAAATTTGGCGTTATCCAGTTGCAGATTGGGAGAAACGCCTTGGAAAGAGAGAGGATGCGAAAAAGGGCACATCGAATTCGACGTCACATTCGACAGTTCGAATTGGGATATTGTGGTAGTGAGAAGCGTGGCAAGGCGAGGAATGATGGGATTTGACCTCAGGTATACAAGTGTTTCACATTAAGTAGGTGTTCTTGGTGGCGAACCTCGAACCTTAGACTTTGTGTTTGTTGAAACCAAAGTTTCGTTTGGTGTATGGGGTTTATGGTGTTTCGCGCAGTCAAGGGAGATAGGCTCCCCGTGGACAAGATAAGTTTCAGGCTTAGCGTAGTTAATCAAAGCCTTGTCAAATTATATCTCTATATTATCCTAACTTCTAGTAAAACATTTACTTTACCTAAATGCATAAACTAATCATAATGACCAAAAGACCTTTAATAGATAAAATATTGAGGAATCTAATGAATGTTTTAGGAAAAATATTGTTTAGAAAGACTAATAAAATAATAAAATAAAAGGAAATAGATTAAATAAGTATAATCTAATTATACTTAAAAAAGGGCTTCTTTTCTTAAGGTATTCAAATACTTAAAATATTTAACCAGCTTATAGCTCGAAGATAAACAAAGTATCATTTATAGCCCAGACAACGATTGGCGTGCTAAACCTGTCACTTATCTTGTCCACCAAATAGGCTTCCGGAGGCGCACGAGATCATGTGTTTGTCAAAACAATTTACAAGCGAGTTTATTTAGGGGTTTTCTTCAAAGTAGTCCAAAGTATAGTACAGAGTAGGATGGCCAAATAAAATTCCTTTATAATTTACAAAAATCTAGCGAAATTGTTAGCTAAAAGATATATATCTATAAAAAAAAAGACTAAGTAGTGTTTGTATACTGCCTTAATAATTGCCAACAAACCGCCATATAAGAGTTATTTTTATTATAGCACTTTAAAATAACCTTGCTTCAACATCTTCCTCTCCTTCTATAGGAATGCCCGACCGAAGTTTAGAAATTGATACTACAAAAGCAGAACTACGTATATACATATAAAGTCGGGCACGAATGTTTGTTTGTGGCGTGAGCTAATTGATCAGGGTGTTGGGTATTAGTGCAGGAATTTGTTTCAAACAAGTACGCGTCGTAACCGAGTGGGAGGGAGGGGTTCGGATCAAGCTTTTTCCGACAATAGGTGTCACCGGTATTGATTCCGCGTTATCAGATTCAGATCGCCATCCCTTGAACTTTAAATTTCCAATTTGCGGCTAACGGCAAAGCAATTTTGACTTGACAAATGAGCCGAAGAAAGTCTCGGATTTTTGACTCAAGCGAGGCAGGTCACGTGGGGTTATCTACCTCCTCCACACTCTCGATAAGATACCCCGCAAGTTGGAGAGGGGAAATGGATCTATTCATCTATATCCATGGAGCTTGGGAAAGCAGATATATTGGAAGTGGACATAAAATCGGCAGCAAATTTCAGTAAGTACTAGGGCCCTCCACCACACAAACAGGTCAAGATTGCTCTGGTAAAAATTCAAAGAGAATTGAAATACCAACTTCAAAGACCAAGGGCAACTACATAGTTTAATTCAAGCCTGTGAAAAGAAGAGGACTAACTATTGCGCTAAAGACGGATATCTTTTCTCGAAAACCAAGAGCCCGTCTAGAAGACAAGAGGTGTCGGTGAAGACTTTTTTTCGAGGTACTTCGAAGTCTCTACTTCTACTTATAAGAGAACCGAAGGTCATGTTGTATCGAGAATATTGATCAGGAGACCAATCATGATTCAAACCTGGTTGTACGATACGATCACGAAGAATTGATGAGCGAGTCCGCTTAAGAGACCATTCATTGGTTTCTTGGCACTTTAGAAGTTTGGGGAATGTTGGGGATTGTACTCCACGAGGCCACCCCAACGTGGAGTAGATTGCGAGAACCGAGAGAATTGCTCGTACTTCGTATATTGGCAACATTTTAACCAATAGCCAGATACAGTGAGTTTGTACCCCAACAAATGAAAGTTTTCCCCACGTTTTTATTGATTCTTTCGAAGCTTCCCGAGAATTTAAAAGGCGGTCAAACGCATCTAAGACAGTGAAGGACAACAATGACCTGGAATCAGGCGAGAAGTTGCAAATTGGTATGGGTTTGGAGAGCACCAACTCATCTTTGATGGGATTACCCGCAGCGCCGCCCGGCGGATCAACAAAACATAGACGGTCAGCTTCACGCCGCCTTTTCGTTGACTTGATTCACCTCGGAAATACTTGTATTTTTATTTTCAGGAACGGAAACATTGTTGAGATTGAAACACCTTGAAGGCTCCCACTTGAATCGCTCAAGTTGAAATGTTAACAAGGAGTACGTACATCAATACTTTAAAACTCCCCGAATTGCTCTGTGATTGGTGAGAGCCGCGGAAACACCCGCTTGACATATTAATGCCTTATACCTGGTAAACATGTTATGCCTTACAAGTTACCGCAACGACCAGTTTTTGACAAAACTCTTGCGAATCCCGAATCCTGAGTTTGAATTCGGGATTCGTTTAGCCGAAAAGCTTGTACACTTACTGAGACCAACAATTAATCAACGTGGTGCACGATGAGCATCAAAGACGTTGGTCTGTGGGTTATAGCTAGTCGGTTACCAAGTAAAAGAAATATACATAAAAATTGGATTGGGACTTTTTTTTCCACCAATCCGACGGGGTTAAACTGCAATGGAGTATGTCTTTTTAAACATTCAAAGTTATGCACGTGGGATTTACCCACAACCCTTAAGTTTATTTCATCCCAATTGAAGTGACTTTCCTGTTGTGGAGAGGTGGTCCGAGATCATCGCCTCTTTGAGACGAAAATACACCTGAAAGGGGTTAGACTGGTCCTGAACCCTTTAAGTTCCACTCTCTTTTCCCGAAGTTCTCTCGGCGGCTCAAGGAAGAAACGAAACACTGCCAACTCACCATTGGGCGAGCGACCCCGGATATCTATCACGTTCAGAGAAAATGAAATACTTTAAGCTTTCCATGGGGAGGCTCCGCCCGTCAAACAACTGTGGCCCTGTGCACATACATCACCCACGCGGGTACAAGCAAGTGGATCACCGTAAGGGGCAAGCTGCGCCAATGCATCCACCTGCTACGGCCTTGTGTCCCATTTTCGGAGGGGGGCAGGACGGGTTTCTCTCTTGGGTCTACGACCCACAAGCTGAGAATGTGATCAAGAAGTTGAGATTGTGACATTTGGTCTCCAACTACACAAAATTGTTGCGGGGCAGGAATCCTGATATATCAACGACTTCAGTACTTAAGTACTCTGCTCCTCCACCTCATTTGAAGATCATCTCGCATCCAACCTTCGCTTGCATCTTCAATCTGACAATCTGACAATCTTGACAATCTTGTTAATCTTTGACAATCCGACAATCATCGAAATGGCTGTTCTCAACTCTATCCTTCAATTCTCTGTCGCCCTGTTGGCTTCCACCACAGTTATCGCGGCACCTCTTGAGGCAAGGGGAGTCATTAACCACGACAAGTAAGTTTAATCTCCAGTCAACTGACATTTGTAGTGTTCCGGTCTATACAAATGTTTTATTCGAGCTCTTGCTAACATATCATCTTATAGGGTTGTTCCAATTCCAGCCGCACTTCCAGGTGGAACCAGAGCAGCACAGTACAAAGCCTACCAACCAAGTCTAAAGGTTATCAATGGCTGTGTTCCATTCCCAGCTGTTGACGCCAAGGGTAACACCAGGTATGTCTTTCTTACCGTTTAAATTCCATAATATATTCTAATTCAATCCAGTGGCGGTCTGCAAGAGAAAGGATCGCAAAACGGAGGTTGTAGCAAGTCCGAGGGACAAATTTATGTCCGCAGTGCTCCAAAGTTTGGTAAAACTGCTCTGATGTACTCTTGGTAAGTAATCAATCTCGGACAAACAATAGTTTTCAAGTACTAATCAAAACCAGGTACTTCCCCAAGGACTCGCCATCAGATGGACTTGGACACCGTCACGATTGGGAGGCAGTCGTCGTCTGGCTCAACAACCCTACCGCAACCGACAGAAACAACATTTTCGCCGTGTGCGCATCAGCCCACGGAGGATTCGAGTGTGACAGAACACCACCTCTTACCGGAACCAGTCCTAACATCAGGTACGAAAGCACCTGGCCCGTCAACCACGCTCTCGATTTCAACGGGCAGCCTGGTGGCAAACAGCCAATGATTGCCTGGGAGTCAATGCCAGATGTTGCCAGAATTGCCATCAGCAACTACAACTGGGGAGCCGCCAATGTTCCATTCGAAGACTCCAACTTCGGACCCAACCTTGAGAAGGCCAAGTTTTAATGATACTACCTACCGATTACGACTCAAGAGCGATTTGATATTTTGATTTACGACGATACCTGATCCAGCTGTTCCAGAGGAACGAAACCACAGATGAAACCACAGAAACAGATTGATGAGAGCTACCTAGTTTAGCTACAGTATATATTTTAATACAATAACTATTATGACTTCTTCAAATATTCATTCTTCTGATGCTCTTCGCTATTTCTCTCGCCACCGTCCACGCCTGTCAAAATACCGTGAAACTAATGTACCTGGACTTCTGCCATGGTCTGAAATAAATACTGACATGAAAGTTTAAAATGAAACGGTACTGAGACTCGGCAAGCTTGTTTTTGACATCCGCCTATGCCCTGCAATGATCCCCGGCCAATCATGTCGCTTCACGTGATTTACCTGTGTAGGTATGATGGGACCGTTGCTTGCTTAACTTGATACTACGACCCTTGAGTATTTAAAAAGCCGGTTTACAAGTAGGGAGCGGAAAACCAAGATGCCGACTGGTACTGGAGTATAGTGGCCCTCAATGTTCAAGAAATTGCATGTCATCCTCGGATCCCTTTTGAAATTATGGAAATATTTTTAAGCGTTTGCTCGATGATCGCCTCTGGTGCCGCCGTCCACGGTCGATTTATCCAAGGATTTAAGCGAATTTGTTCCCCACGTTTTCTGGGCAGAGACAAGCTCGGACTCCATAATCCTAGGATAATACTTGAAGAAATACTTGGAGAGATAAGACTTTGGCTCCCGCTATGTTTAAGTTGACAACTCCTATCCTCGCGATGGAGTTGAGAGAGAAATTGCAAAATGATAACATTCTTGCTCTGTCATTGAGCCATAACGATTAATTTCTTTCTGAGAAGTTCCCTGTTTTCCCCTGTTGGGTCTGTTGGGTCTCGGTTAGATCAGCATCTACGATCACAGCCACAATCCCACCCTATGGACATCACCGAGAGGAAGGCTGAAGATGACAGAAAAATACCTTGGAACAACCAACTCTTGGGTATCATCAGTTTGACCTGGTACACGGTCGTATTTACCAGCCATCTCCGCGCGTATCCTCGGATCAACGATTCCTAAGATATTGGCGAGAAGTCTCCAATGTAATGGTTCATCTGAAGATATCGATCCTTCTTGGCCGAGACAACTTGGACATCCTCTTGGCAATATGACTCGCATTACGTCTACAAACGACTCGTTCTGTACTCCGTACAATACGGCACATCAAGTTGACTAGACTCCACAGTATGAAATCAGATTTTACTCTTAGGAAGATGGGGATGTGAATTCGATTCCTCCCTTTTTTTGATGCCCCACTTTTGATCCACCCTTTAGCTGCATTGTTATAAAGTTTATAGGCGAGATTAACTTTGGAGCCACATGGACGCAGAAGGCTGAGAAAGGGGAAGAAGCGCGATCCTCACGATCTTTATCCGATCTTACCAGGTCTTACCAGGTCCAATTCCAGGTTTTTGACCGTTGTCTTACGTATAAATCTATTCTTATCCGGCTTAGTAAACATAGCATATCTTCTCCATTAGTAAGTTATACTTCGTACACCCCTATTTGTGTGTACCCCTGAATGGCATTGTACTTGCTGAGAATTGAAGAAAGAACTCCAGGTTCATATAGAAGAACTTTCATCGTACACTAAAATTGAATCGAGTAATGGTGTCGGAACTTTCTAGAATGTGAACTTGCATTTCGACGACACCGTCCACACATCGACATGATTTGATATGCAATATTGCTAAGAAAATAATACAATGAAAGTCATCCTATCTATCTAGCTACGCCGAGCTAAAAATCCTCTTTCAGAGGCGCCTGACAGAAAACAACGTCCCATCATGAGTAAATACAATACTAGTCTCAATACCTCCCAAGTCAGAAGAAATACCCCGTATGATGTATAACCCTCAAATCAAGATGCCATCATCACTCTCATGTCCAGCCTTCTGCATCTCCAACTCCAACTCTCTCAATCTTTCCTCATCATCCGAGTCCAACTTCTCGTCTCCCTTCTCTTCAAAGGACTTCTCCGTCCCATTCACGGAATGTTCAGTTGACGTAGGCGTATAAACCACATCCGACTCCCCCTCTTCCTCTTCCTCTTCCTCAGAAACAGCAGACATATCAAAATCAGTCTCCTGCATAAGTTTCTCCAAGGTCAAGGCCATACCCGCGCGCTCATTGTCTGTCTCAATGACAGTCTCCATCAACTCCTTATTCTCCCGTCTAAGTCTCTTAATCTCCTTATTCAGTAGCTCGTTCTTGAATTCCAAGACATGAATACGTTCCCGATGATTATTATTATAACGACTATGACTCTCGCCTAGGAACACGGGCTTCGGGGTATTCAATACATGATCGTAGGACGACATCTCGGCTCTTAATCCGTTCTCGATAGTCTTCGTGGAATTCGTCATGGATTTCTCCACGCGTTCTGGTGGACAGGTGGTGGAGTTCATCTCAGCTTCCACCTTTTGAGAAGTCTCCTTTAGATTCTTGGAGACATACTCATCCCATCCTGGTAAAGTAGTGAAGGAGTCGACATACATCTGAGATTTTATTCCCTTTTCAATACCCCCCTTAGAATCCATCTTCATATTCTCGAAGGACCTTGGAATACTCGGAGAGGGTCGAGAAGCGAATCCCTTGTACTTGTGTCCATTGATCTCATCAGTCAAATCCTCCTTGGAATACATCTTCATATTCTCGAAGGATTTTGGAATACTCGGAGAGGGTCGAGAAGCGAATCCCTTGTACTTATGTCGATTAATCTCATCAGTCAAATCCACTGAACTATTTCGTCGTTCCATAGTTTCGCTGAGAAGTTTATCCTTAAGATCAACGATCAAACAATACATATCGAACACAGCTTCAGAACAAAGTCAGCTTGCCAAGTTCAAATTCATAAAAGATGAGACTAAAGATATAACATACCGCCCCAAGGAACCCAAAGGATCACCCAAAAGATCGACAGCTGAGGAGCTTCCACGATGAATAGAACAGTCAGAGCGCCAGTGCAAAAAGCATCGACTGCGTAAGCAAGAGTAAGAATCCAGTTTCCCAATTTTCTTGTAGGACGAGAAGTCTTTTCTCTGTTGAGATACTTGTTCATCTTCCGAGTGGAGGAGTTCGATTTCAAGAATGCTACTAGTTCAGTCAACCCAATCCAAGGCAACTTACCCCATCCTACGGAGCACAGAATCTCGACCGGTGCATCCGTGATATACCTAGCAAGCATATTCAGAAGACAAATAGCGATGAAAGCTAGAATGGGTGGGTATATTAGGACCATGTAACACTTTTGCTATTAAGTTAATAGGAAGTTAACTTACAAAGCATCCTACTCGGGGGAAGCCAGAAGAGAAAAATCGAAGAGAAAAATTCATGCAAGAGATCGAAAATATGTTCTCGCTCACACTCTGCGATGATGAGGTCGAATATGATGAAAAGTGTAAGCATGGCTGCAAGAAGGGCTGACATGATGACTTCCACTAGAAATGGGGGTTCGTCAGAGGAATGATGAACATTTTTAGTAAGAGTTTTTGGTCGTTGTCTGTCCATCTTGACTTTAGGGGTAAGTGGTGTTTTGAAAGGTGTGGTGCGTGGCACCATGATAATTAGGTATTGGTATTGAGTAGTTCGAGGTAATAAGGTATTTGGGAATAAATGAAGTTGGACTTTATATGTCTTGGTATATGTATGGAAATGAAAGCTATGATGAGAGCTCTGGAGTAGTCCTTTCACTGTAAGGACGTTGTTATCAAGTAGCATCAGGGACAAACGTATATTCACATATTGACTTCACCATCGCTAAGTCAGGTTCTAAATCACTTTTTCTAGAAACAGACAGGAGTACAGAGGTTCGCAAATCGCATTCACCATCTGCAAGACGGAGTTTCAAAGTCACATCTCTGCAAAACAGACAGGACTAACCACCATGATGGTGGATTTATACTTGCCACTGAAATCATGTAAGACGACCTAGGGATATTATGATGTGGGATTGGAATCGGAGGGTACCTGATGACCATTGTTGGAGATCACGACATGTTCTGCGGGGGTTTTAAAGAGGGACAGCCTATAAGTAAGCTAGGTTTCCTGTGACCCCCCAAAAAGCTGATAGTAAGTAGTAATCATAGAATGACCGCAGGTTGGATGTTATACTTCCACTTCAACCAAATTCTGATATTTTCAAACATATCTGAGCATGTCATAGGAAATGCTCCGCAGTAACTAAATGAAGCCACCAAAGTACTATATCGCACGCGAGTTCAATCCTAGGACCCTGACTTGTTGACCATAACCTCGTAACTTACTGTGCCATTGAAGCATTGCAAGAAAACAATCGCAGGAAAAAGGGGACATACACATCCAAAAGGACGACAAGACCAAGAGCTCAAATTGCACAACCTTATATTAATAGAGAGAAAGAATATTAATCATAGCTTGCTTCCCAAACATAAACCCATAACTAGAGAGCCAAAATATCACTGGGAGTTTCTCAACGCGAAAAAGCAGCTTCCTTCCAAATATTTACCAATATGCCTCCTAAACCGTATATGGGGTCATAATCGGGTATCGGTACTGCGCGAGCCTTTTTGGTCTTTTCCAGTGTCTCCTCCGTGTCGGCTTTGCAGAAGTTGTTATCGTAGTGTGGACTTCCCTGAATGGATAAGAGTTAGTATCTGTACATCAATGAGTGCATTGGTATGATTTGCATCGCTCTCCACAACCGCGCATAATGCTTGGTAGGATATGTGGGGCGGATGGAGACCAAGTCTTACCTTGGGGTACAGTCCAACGTATTCGTAGTCCTCACTACTTTTGATATTGCAATGCGCCACGCCGGCAGGTATAACAATGACATCTCCCGCCTTCAATTCGACGAATGTATCATCGGCAGATTCGGGATCCAATGGCCCTCGGCCAAGAAGAAGTTGGCTATATCCTGCAAAGATGGCATAGCATTCGTGCGTCACAGAATGAAAATGATGGGCCGAGTAATGCTTGAAGACGCCTCCATTTAGCCAATTGTTGGGTACGATGGTATCGCAAGTAGATTTGACATCGGGGTTGGGCGGAAGAACTGATCGATATATAAGGACTGGGAATGGCGAATTTGGTACGTAGGGAGTTGATTTTTTGATGAAATATCGTTCGGGGAGAGGGACTTCTGGAGGCATTCTGAGGCTACACTGGTAGAGATGATGGTTGAAGTTTCGTTTTCTCGTCGTCGTTTCATATCTTCAGGGAAACGCACAGTCGAAAGGCTTATATGTGGGATTCGCGGGGTAAGGCTGTGATACACGTTCGTCATGCCATCCTTGCAAAGCAGGATCAACACCAGAAGATCGCAGTGTGCTGGTAGGTAGAGTTGCATCTCCAATTCATGGCTTCAATTTCCACCCTCATAAACCCCAACTGGCTCTGGTCTGGAAGAGAAGAGGATCTTGTACTTGACAATCTCCACAATCTCAAGAGCCTCAGCCTTGGGCGTGTCTCCATCAGTGTCCGTTGTTTGCTGTGGTGAGGTTGGTGTTTTCTTTCTGATGACCGCAATTGCCTTTGGTAACTTCTTGATCTCTCCTGTGAGTCTTTGGTGTTTTCCAACGTACATGTAGACTCGTTTCATCCAAGCAGTGCTCTTCTCTTGGGCATCGTAGTCTGGAAAGACCAGACGTCCAATTCTCGTTTGGTTGGGTTCATTGGGTTCTTCGTCTGGTTCACCATGATCTGGCAGGTTGATGGTTCCTTGGAGCTCCAACAAAGCAAGGCCTGAAGGTAGTTGGAGTAGTTGTGGTAGAGGATTCTGGGGGACGCTGCTGCTGAGCTCTCTTCTGGAAAACGTGACTTCCATTTTGGGTCTAGCTCCACTCTGGCTGCTGGTGGCGGCGCACACAAAAATTGAATTTCTCTGAATTCCCTCTCCTCCTCTTTCTCTTCAATTACAACAAACACAAGCAACCAAAGTACGTGATAAGTTGATCTTTCCTTTCCTTCCTTTCCTTTCCTTCTCACCTCCTCTCGCCTAACGGATATACATTTGGCCGGTGCGCACCTCAAATTGACCTAGCGCCGGCTTTACTCCGGTGTTATCCACCCACCAGTGCCACCACCTTTCAAGATGCTGGCACCTGGGGGATTCCCACCTGGTATACCCACCTGGGCAGCCTCCAGAGTCCAGCTGGCGCCTGGCACCAAGACGCACACATCCTGCACACATCACACATGGTGTTATCCACCACCTTTCAAGATGCTGGCAGCCTCCCAGCTGGCGCCTGGCACCAAGACACTGTCACAGCCCTTGGAAACCTTTGGAACTGGAGTACCAAGCTAATCATGTGATTTAGGTTTACAGATGGCACTTGCACCATTCGTCTTGGTGCTGGGTTCAATTCTCCTCACAACTGCTGTGATCTTTGGCGTCATTATCACCTACCGCTGCCTCTCCAGCCGTGTTGGTACGTCCATCATATCTCTTTCAAATTCTGTTTCTGGTGGCAGCAACTTCATAGCATCACGTGATCCAATGAAGGACCTTGGGAGATTACAGCCTGAGGCGTCCTTTGTAAACTGTCTTTGATCTATGTTTCATTCACTATATTGTTTCCATTCTTTCAACGCGCTCCTACTTATCTTCTCGTTACTTACAATCGTCGTTGTCTTTGGCGCCTATGGCGCCTTCTTCTACTTTAGCGGCGGTGTTGGTACGTCCATCATATCTCTTTCAAATTCTGTTTCTGGTGACAGCAACTTCAGGAGTCACCATGCTCCAATGAAGGAGGTGACAGCCTGGGGCATCCTTCAGAAACTGTCTTTGATCTATATTTCAATCACTATATTGTTTCCCTTCTTTTTCATGAAAGATACTATTCATGAGCTCCTTACGCCAACATGTTCTTTCTTTTATTCTCTTGTCTTGGTGGTGTTGTCGTCGTTTTGCAAAAGCACTCTGTGGGGTCTTTGGTGTGTCTTTGGCACCACTTCTGACAGTTACACACTATGAGGGGTGTTTTTACCAGTCTATGACAATTGATCTATCTTTTATCATTCCTTTTGGCGAAAACAGTTCTCTCCGCTTTACTTACGCAGCTGGTCTCATTTCAAGCTTCTGTCAAGATCTCTTTTATTGCTATCTTCAGATCTTTTCTTGAGAAAGGACATCAGATGTGGCTATGGATATTATGCTCGCAGGGGCAAATATTTCTGGTCTATGGATGTTTCTTTCTATTTTCTCAAATACTCCAAGAATCAGGAACCTGCCTTTTACCTACTGCCAAGGAGAATTTTCTGAAACTCTGTTATTATCACTCTTGTCATCATTCCAAATCCATTTATGGGATATGTGTTTAAGTTTATGAGACGGCATGGTTTCGTCTTTGGTATCGTCTTTGCAGAAAAACCATTACTTGTCTATGGATATCTCTTCTTCTTTCAATTACTCCAAGTATCAGAGATTTCAGTTTTGCCTACAGTGTAGGATACCTTTCTGAAACTCTGTCATCATATTCTTTGTCGTCATTTCAAAATCCATTTTTCAAATATCTGTATGGGCTTATGAGATGGTATGATATTGTCCTTGCTGAAGAAACCATTACATGTTTGTAAATGCTCCTTGATCTTTTCTGACCTGGCAATCAAATACAAACTTCCCAGCTTTCTTTGCGGTACAAATCACCATTTCATGGTTCTTTTCACTTGTCTTTTACTTGTATTGGGGGTTTATGAGATCCACTGGAGAGTTGGTATGCCCAATGAAGATGATGTCTACTAATCTATAGCTATTTCCTTTCTTTTATCAACTTGTTCCACAATTCTCAACTTTTTAGTTCAATTAACGGTATATAACATCTTTCTATCTCTCTCCCAACTCTTTTTCATTTTTGCTGGTGAGGGTGGGGCTGTTATTGTCAAAGACCTGAAGGTGAAGGGAGTGTCGTTGAGACGATACACGTGATGCCAAGACACTCTTGCCTCTAGCTGCTCAGCAACCCCGGCCTTTATCGCCTATCATTTTAGCGTCCCACGCACGTGCCCGCACAAATCGCGAATTTTTGCTGACCCAGAAAATAACAGACGATACTACACAACCCTCCATTCCATTGCGAACAATCAACGTCCAAACTAACCAACAGGGTCCCCAAAATGAAGCTTGTAAGTCACCTTCTATCTGCGAATACAATATGATGATGCTAACACATTTCTTGGTAGAACATTTCATTCGTAAGTACTCGATTGCGACCATCGCGAACCCTCGAATGATCGAACTGACCATACCATACAGCCGGCCAATGGCTCGCAGAAGCTGATCGAGATCGAAGATGAGAAGAAGCTCCGAGTGTTCATGGACAAGAGGTACGATTGCGATGACCCCTCTCGACCACAAGAAACGCGAAGCTGACATATTGATGACAGAATGGGCGCCGAAGTTGCTGGAGATTCCGTCGGAGACGAGTTCAAGGGTTATATCTTCAAGATCACCGGAGGCAACGACAAGCAGGGATTCCCAATGAAGCAGGGAGTCATGCATCCAACCCGTGTCCGTCTTCTCCTCGCTGATGGCCACTCCTGCTACCGAGCCCGCCGAACTGGTGAACGCAAGCGTAAATCCGTCCGTGGCTGCATCGTTGCTATGGATCTCTCCGTTCTCGCTCTCAGCATCGTCAAGCAAGGTGACGCCGAGCTCCCAGGCCTCACTGATGTCGTCCACCCAAAGCGTCTTGGTCCCAAGCGCGCAACCAAGATTCGCAAGTTTTTTGGTCTCACCAAGGATGATGATGTACGTACTCCGTATATTTTTATCGCCTGCCAGACTCCTTCATTGGAGTTCTGCGCAGAGTGTGAGCGGAACCCGAGTGCTGATATTTTTGGTGTTATTCTAGGTCCGAAAGTTTGTTATCCGTCGTGAAGTTCAGCCAAAGGGTGAAGGCAAGAAGCCATACACCAAGGCACCAAAGATCCAACGTCTCATCACCCCACAACGTCTTCAACACAAGCGCCACCGTATCGCATTGAAGCGCCGCAACTCTGAGAAGACCAAGGATGCTGCTGTAAGTTTATATGTATATGCCAATGCCACAAACCAATGCTAATATTTCTTTTCAGAACGAGTACACTGCTCTCCTCGCCAAGCGTGTCGCCGAGTCCAAGGCCCTAAAGGCTGATGCCCGAAAGCGTCGTGCTTCCTCCATGCGCAAGTAGACTTCGGTTTCTTTGATATCGCATTTTAGGTGTACATGGGTTTTGCTTTGGTGTGAAAAATGATATGAGATCAAATTCATTACACACATTGGGATATTGAGACAGACTTCTTTTGCGCATCCTAATTAACGTAGGGGACAAAATGGGCATAAAATTTCTGCTTTCCTGGAAGTTTCCTGATGAACGGATGAATGGTATTCTAACGGCAATGGATGGGATTTTCGTACTCTCAGCTAGGCGTTTCTACAAAAAATGATCATTTGACGTTACAGCATTGTTGCTGACTTTTTTCTAATATGTAAAACAAGTTTTTTGCTTTGATTTTTGGTTTGATTTGACCTTGTGTGATTTTTACGATTGGCTTTTTCCAGCCATGGCCGTGTTTTGTAAGGTTGATACCCAGCAGAAGTCAAAATACTTGAACCTAATGCGCTTCGCCCATCACCATCCCCACTCCAGCAACCCCCCTCTTTCCTCGTTCCGCTCTCGATTTTTCTGTTCTGTATCTCCATCCTGATTCCTGAAGTCCTTATATGGTTGAACGTGATGGATACCTAGCCTTCCAGTCCATCCCTATCTAATCGTCCTTCCGCATACTCGAGGACCGAGAAACTTGGAAATTGTTGTGTGGCTGTTATTTGCTATCTCTATATATCCAACCCGTACTTGTACTCTATGTTGATCAGGGGGAATTGAGGGTCTTGGGTCTTGGGTCTTGGGTCTTGGGTCTTGGTGTGGTTTGGGATTGTGGATAGAATGGGGCAGAGGGGAGAGAAGTTTGGGGTTTGGGAGGACTTGTACCTGGGGTTAGAGGATGGTAGTACCGTAGTAGGACTTTTTGGTCGCGTTTGGGGGTTGGTGTTGGTGTATGTATGAGGTGTAGGTAGGAGGTTTTGGGGGGTGGGATAGGGTTGAAGAGTTGGGGGGTTAGAAAAGTGGAAAGGGTGGTGCAACGGGAGGCTTCTGGCTTTACTCCCTTGACACGATGTCTACGATTTCTATGATCTGATTCTGTACAGGGTTTGAAAGTAGGTTTCTATGTGAAGGAAGGGATGGAAAATGTTATTTCTTGCTTGCGAGCTGGCTTATTCTTGGGGGAGAATCCTTGTTATGGTTTTTGAATGAATCGTACTGTACATATAGGTAGGTAAAGGAGCAAGGGATCATTTCGTCACGTCTGTAAGTGTCTACGTCTTTGCGTTTGTAGTTTGGTTTCTTTTGATCTATAAATTGTCAGATTCGGATTGGATATCGATATTTAATTTACTCGTTTCTAGAAGTGGTGACTTTGTAAAGAATCATCGATGTATGTATACCTGCTCTTCATACATTAAATCCAATCCCCAACACCCATAAACCAATTCACAGAAACCAACTCCAAGTCATTTCTGTCCACAAACTGTACGGCATTAAAGGACCGTCGATCCATGGGTGCCTCACCCCCGATATCTGCTTTTTGAATGTGGAAATCGTAGGGCTCGCGGTAGAGGAGGAAGAGGTAGCGGTGGGGTGTTGCTCTGGTTGGTGTTAGTATCTAAGATATGTACGGAGATGAATAGGGGGATAGAGGGATAGAGGGATAGAGGGATAGAGGGATAGGGGAAAAGTACGTGTCATCTTTTGCCCCTGGTCCTATATATGTTGTTATTGGTACGTGATAGAGGGGTATGGAAGATTCAGATGAGGATGGACAGAGACTGGTGAGGATCCAATGACGCCAGTAGGCGTATGTGGGGTCTTCGGGTGTGGGGGCGTCGGGGTCGACGAGCATGAGTGTGTATGTAGAAGCCTCATTTTGCTATATCCCAAATATTGAATTAGAAATATACTTCCTAACCATACCTACTTCCCACCAAGTTTCTCGGTTCTTGGGTTTCAATATGAGTACACACCTCGCCAGAGAACCTCACACTCGGAGCTTCACGCGTCTCCGACGTCTTCAAGGTATTCCCAAGTTCGACGGGTTTATCACCGTAACTAATTACTAGCTCGGTGCTCGGTGTAAAGTCCTCGGGTAAGAGTAGGGTTGAACCGAGTCCTAGGCCGGCCTTAGAGAGGGATGACCTGAGGGCTTGGGTGTAGGTGAGTAGTGTCATGTTGGTGGTGAAGAGTGTTTGGAGGGGGAGGAGGTTGAGGAGGGGAGTGAGTAGTTGGACCATTTATATATATAAATTGGTTATGAGTTGGTATTGAGGCTGGTAGTGAGTGATTTAGGTGTCACCCCGCTTAGAGTTGGTTGTTTAGCCATATCGATGCAGATGACGATATTGGGATTCCACCAATTAGTGGGAGGGGGGGTTGGACTTGGCAATAAGATGTGGATATTAATTGTTTTCGGATATATTATATAAATTTCGAAGTACCCCGTGTACACATTCTCAAGTTTCTACTCGAGTACTCGAGTACCTACTCAGTATTGGTGGAATATCACAAGGGCCAAGCTCAAACCAGTTAGTAAAAACCAATTAACCAATCACAACGGCATTTCCAAAAACAGCCCCGGGGCCCCGGCCCAACCCCGGCTCTCACAAGCTCGTGAAAAATTGCCCCGCTAAATTTTCGGTCGGCGGGGACCGCTGGGCGATGGATTTCAACATGACTGTCTCAAGTGGCTTGCTTGCGAAAAGCTTCCTCTTCCTCACCAGGGAAACTCTACTTGCTTTACAAACACCAACGAACATCCGAGCATGAGAATGATCTAGAAGCTTTCTCCCTCCTCGAAATACACGATATTGTTGCTACGTCTTTGAGAAGATAACCCCGCACTCACTGACTTTCAACCCGACGATATAAAGAAGACGAGGACGAGCGCAGAGAGAGGAACGATTGAAGCATTATGGCGACTAATTCGATTAAGTTGCTTACGGGCAACAGTCACCCACAGCTTGCGAAGCAGGTTGCTGAGAGGTATGTGTACTTTCCGGCTGGCTTGTGGTTGAGGGCGAGTTGAAAGGAATGGGACTAATATCTTCTTTATAGACTCGGTATCAATCTTGCGAAGACGATGAGCTTGAATTACTCAAACCAGGAAACCAGCGTTACTGTCGGAGAAAGTGTGCGAGATGAAGATGGTAAGCCTTACCGCAAGATTACAGCGCAATATTGTACAAGCAGGACTAATACCTCTCCCCCTCTAGTATTCATTCTCCAATCCACCGCCCCAGGCGACATCAATGACGGCCTCATGGAACTTCTCATCATGATAAACGCCTGCAAGACCGCCTCCGCACGTCGCATCACAGCTGTGATCCCCAATTTCCCTTATGCAAGACAAGACAAGAAGGACAAATCTCGAGCCCCAATCAGCGCGAAGCTCATTGCGAATATGTTGCAGACCGCGGGTTGTAACCACGTCATCACAATGGATTTGCATGCTAGTCAGATCCAGGGGTTCTTCAATGTGCCAGTGGATAATTTGTATGCGGAACCTAGTACGCTGAGATGGATTAGGGAGAATTTGAATGTGAGAGATTGTGTGGTTGTTTCTCCCGATGCTGGCGGTGCTAAGAGGTATGTTTTATATTTTATATTTTCCCCCTAATCAAAAATGCCCCTCCAGTTCTACCCCTCCTTTCCAAAGCAGGGAGTAAGAAAAGAGAAAGCAGCAAGTACTAATCTTTTACCAGAGCAACCTCCATAGCTGATCGTCTCGACCTCGGCTTCGCCCTGATCCACAAAGAGCGCGCCCGCCCCAACGAAGTCTCCCGCATGGTCCTAGTCGGTGACGTCGAAGACAAAATCGCCATCCTCGTCGACGACATGGCCGATACCTGCGGAACCCTCGCCAAAGCCGCGGAAACGGTAATGATGCATAAAGCACGCGAGGTCGTCGCCATCGTCACGCATGGAATCCTGTCGGGGAATGCAATCGAAACGATCAATAAGAGTATGCTTTCCCGAGTGGTTGTTACGAATACCGTCCCTCTGGGTGATAAGATTGAGCGCTGTGATAAATTGAGGGTTATGGATATCAGTCCCACGCTTGGAGAGGCGATCCGCCGCACACATAATGGGGAGAGTGTTAGTTTCTTGTTTACGCATGCGCCTAGTGATTAAGCTGCTTGCGTTTTCTAACTTTCTTGCGCTGCTTGCTTGATACGTTTTGGGGACTTGACTTGGAGGTTTTGGGTTTGATGAGGGGTTTATTGCATGGTATGGAACGGGATGAACGGGATGATGCGATTTGAAAGTTGGGGTACACGTGGGGAGAGAATGAAGATGAGTGACGGTGACGAACGAGAGTAGGATACTCGTGTTTATCGTACATGAATGATTCTCTCTGGTGTTTTTGGAGTGTTAAAATCTGGTCTGGGTTGTTTTTTGCTTTTACTTGGTTTGGTTGTGTTGTGCCTTGAGGGTACTTACACTTACATCTTGCTTTGATTTGAGCTTGAAGCTCTTTAACTTCTTGGTGTGTAAAGGGTGGTGGAAAACAAAAGTTTTGCTTTCTTATTCATTTGCATGGAGTTCTTAGACTTTTAGCAGTAGTCGGTCTTACTGTTTTGTAGACACACAGAGAGAGAGAGTATCTTAGCATAGAAATTATCAAAGGAACAAATATGTTAGAAATTTTTTTTGTGTCCGATTTTTGTGTCCGATTTTTGTGTCCGACTTTTGTGTTCCGACTTTTATCAGTGTTTGGTGACTTTCAGGTTCTTCTCTCTACTATTATATCTCACATCACAATCACACAAAAAAGCACACAAAACATAATTGTAAAAGAACCTCTGTAACCTATCAAGAACGTACCAACCACCAGCGCAAACCATCAAACTATAAGAGCATGACGACCGCACCAGCACAGGCAACAAAACTATCTAATCTACCAGAGGTATATGCTGCACCCCCCTTCCCTTGCATTCCACGTTCATCAATCACAAATCATTATATTTTGCACGCCTTCCCCTCCCCTCCCCTTCCATCCCCCATCCATCCAGCAAAAGAATCACCGTCCCCAAATCAAGGGAGAAAGAAATCCATCGAACCAACCTGCACGTAGTCGAGGAACCCCCCCCTGGACTGAGTCCAAATGAACAAAATAATGCCGAATCCCCTCCCCAACCCCCGGCACCAGAAAAAAGAAGACGACATCCGAAGATGAAAGTCAAAAAAAAAGAAGAAAAAAAGAAAAAGAACCATCAACTTCCATGCACGCTCTATGACCCCAAGCCCCTCCAGAGAACAACCAGTGTACATGTCGCAGAAGTAAAGAAGCGTAAAAAAAGATTAATCAACGGACGCCAGCCAAATGCTATCAATTCGCCAATGCATCAATGTCATTTCATTAGAAAGAGAGAGAAAAGAGGAACAGAAGAATATCCATATCTCGAATATCTTATGCGAAACCGAAATACTCGCTGCCGGCAGTAATGGCTGTCAAGACTTGTTGACGAAGTTGCTCGTAACTTTCGTACTCTGGAAGATCAAGTTCTGAGGATTATGTTAGTGATGATGAAAGTCAATAGAAGCAGAAGACGACTTACGGTTGAAGCACGTGTGCGAGCTTGGCAGTCTATCCTTGTTGCCATAATCACGGTGGATGTTGAATCGACTGAAGCCGTTCATACCCTCCAATTCTCTGAAGCCATTGAGCGGTACTTTACTTGTGCCCGTGACGAATTGAAGAAGCTTGGCGCGTTCCTCCTTGTCATAAGAGCGAATAGCTCGCCAGAACCATTGGATTTGTGGAGATGAGGCCGAGTAATTGTGGTATTCGGTATTGCTCTTCCAGTCATCAACATCAATTTCAGGCAAGCCAGAAATTAGCAATTCCAATTCTTGTTCATTGAAGATGGCAATGAGCTCAGCGGGAATGATATCATGGAATCCTGGGTGGAATTAGTACGTGTTACAAAGTGTCAAATGAGGAATTGCTTACCTTTCAAAAAGTTATCCAATTGGTCTTTCACTGAACCTGTGAGCCTCCATTCGACCATCAGACGAATGTACTCGTGCTTGTTCTCCTCGGTGACGGGGATGTTGCGACCATTCTCGATGAAATCAATAGTCTCCACAACACCAAATTTGTCATTGTCAACCGAAAAGGTCTCTGTGATGACGTCCGTAATATCATTCTCCAGCATCCAGACAAGAGATTTGTAGTATTCCGGATCTAGAGACTCCATATCCTTGACTGAAACTGGTCTGCCCAGGATTCGCTTGTAAACAGCGCGACTAAAATGACAATCAAGAACACGACCTTCGTAAAGAGCCTTACCGATGATGCGTCCAATGAACTTGAAGAAATTCAGATGCTCCTCGTTGACGCCACTCAATTGGTTGGGGTGGAAAGTCGTACGGTCTGATGATACAGGGATGAAGAGCGCATACCCGGGATCAAACATTTGTCTCGAGAGGACTTGGAACCATTCGCGAGTGACTCCACCAGCATCAACACCCTCCTCGCCATGGAATCGGATACTGAGTTTGCCGTATTTCATTTGATCGCCTGTCTGGAAGAAAAGCGATCTGTACGAATCATGGAAGACTTGATCTCGCCGAACAGAAAGTTGAAGTGGTGGGAATGATTGTCGACCATTTGGTGTCTTGGCATGAACACTACGATTGAAGTAGTTGCGCTTATTGTCGAATTCTAGGACCTTTGGATTCTTGACAAGTAAGGAGAAAGTTCCTGACATGAGCTTGGGAGTCTGTCTAACAAGGTCATTGAGAATCTTGCGGTGCTCCTCAGTAAACGTGAAGAACAAGCTTTCCATCCGAGACTCTGGCGGTGGGCTAGTCATCATCAACTCCTTTCCTGCGTGTGTTTGTGAGGCTGGAGCATCCTTTAGGGTGGTGTTCTTGCAAACAACCATCAGTGCCTCAATCAACGGAAGAAGAATTGTGGCAACGTTTTGCATGTGCTCTCGGTCTCGAATGGATCGCAGACATTCACTAAGCTTCTCCCACATTGGCCCAAAGGTCGAGTTTTCGTAAAGGGAGGAAAGCAGATCCTGCTTTTCAACTAGTTGTGATGAGTCTCCGTCTGAATCGCCGTCCGTACCGTCCTTTTTGTCGCGCTTGGGGTCGAAGAGATGGTCCAAGGCTGTAAGTACACGCAGCAGCTTGTTTTGACCAGAACCACCAGGCGAGAATTTGGCCAGCGCAACACCCTGGATCTCAGTGCCCGTAGAAGCCTTGTTTATTTGAGGAATCAGATCAACAAGGTCTACCAATATTAACTCGCCGAGTCCTTGAGCCTTTGCAATAAGCTCGCGACCAAAGATTGCCTTTGCGCCTGGAATTGCAGACAAGTTCTTGATGGTAGAAAGTGTCTCGCGGAAAGTCTTCGAGCTACACTCGCGGGCAACGAAGATGTTGATGACAAGTTTGAGATTATGATCTGGAATAACCGGAGGAATCATCTGTCGTTGTTTCTTATCGGATTCCTTTTCCGGCTCCTTTGAAGTTGTCTCTGCGGGAGTAGTAGCCCGAGCTTCCGTGGATGTAGAAGCATCACCCCCAGCGCTTGTTGGTGCGGATGGTACTGGGACAACAGTGACCGAAACAGGTTGTTCGTCGGCCGGTGGCTCAACTTGCTGTTCTCCTGTAGTTGCCGTGGCTTCTGCGGCTGCGGACGACTCTCCAGCAGGCTCTGCAGGAGCCTGTTCGGCTTTCTTAGCCTCCTCTGCAGCCTCCTTTTGCTTGCGTTGTAGAGCTTGGAGCGGGGATGTAGTCATATTAAGTAGTGTTGACAATGATTCCATTACCTGGGAACTCTCCATAATAGTTTGACGATCGAGAAGAGTGAGAAGCGAGTTCAATGGATATTTGACTGACTTAGTCTCCTTGCCTTTACCCTTGCGGCTGAGACTACGCTTCAAACCACCCAGTGGCTCATGCTCTGTTAAGAAGAATGCTGGGATGTGTGGATTGACTTGTGTAAGGTATACCAAGGCTGATAGGCATTGTTGCACAACCATAAGCGGAGAAGCCTCCAAGTTCGTGGGGGCAGCAGAGTTGACAGCCATACCCGTAAGTGTTCGCTTGACGCTTTGAGGGGTCTTAGGGTCCTTGTCCTTAGGCTGCTTTGCTCGTAACGAAAGATGTGCGAAGCTTCGCTCAACAGCTGACATGTCAAAGCTACCATCTTGGAGGATATGGAGGATTGTGCTTAGAACCTCAGTTCGGTTATGGCGGTTCATGGAGATATTTTGCAAGACCGAGTTCAGGGTGGTTCTTAGACTACCATGCTGGAAGATGAACATCAATCGCAGAAGGGTGGCAATCCCAGGCTTATCTAACATCTGAACAATAGCACGTCGTTGAGGGCGCTGAGAAGCAATTTCTTGTGCAAGGCGTGGATCACCACCAGTTCGTCGTGCTGTTTGAGCTGGGCCTCTTCCATGATGAGTTGGCAAATCTCTCTGAGCAGCACGGGCTTGCTCTGCGAGTTCCTGCGGAAGTAATGAGAGCATCTCATCGTCTTGCTCCAGCAATACCTGTTGTCGTAGGGCTGGAGGTAGAGTAGCAAGGATGCTGGCAGCATCCATATCGACGTTAGATGCTGGCCCACCAGCAGCAGCAACTTGACGATTTCGCTCCTCTCGTTCGCGTCTTCGTCTGTCTTGTCGCTCCTGCTGAATGATTTCGTCTCTAATGTCGTCAGGGAGAGCGTTCAAGAACTCCTGGTCGATATCAGAAGGCTGTGCACCAGTAACTGCAGCTTGAGACCGTCGCTCTGCAACAGCTGACATAATAACCTCCTCTCTAATCTCTTCTGGCAGTTCTGCAAGGAAGTCGGCATCAATACCAAGGTCAGTAATGTCAAAAGGATTTCCGCGGATCATAGTTGTAATTCTTGGCCGATCTGCCGCAGGGGTCTCTTCAGGTTGGGCTTCCTCAGTCGCCGCTGTTCCACCTTCCGTCTCAACACCATCCATTGCATCGTCGTCATTTGTCTCCTTCTCAACCTCATCTGGCTCTGGGCCTCGTGCAGCACGAGCCTCAGCCTCTGCTCTCTCAGCAGCTTCTCTGGCCTCACGCTCCTCGGCCTCCTTCTTTTCTCGCTCGGCCTTCTCCTCAGCTTCTTTGGCTTCTCGGGCAATTCGTTCTGCCTCTTCCTGTTTCTTCTTTTCCTCCTCTGCTTTGCGAACACGCTCCGCCTCAGCTGCTTTAAGTGCCGTCTCAGCCTCAATAGCGGGGGGAACTAATACAGCTAGAATAGCGTTGGCGATATCCATTGCCTTTTCGACATGGTGAGGAGCAAATAGAAGCTTTGCCTCTTCTAGCCATCTGGCAGTGGTTGATTGCGGCGTGAAGAACGCACCAGGCTCTTGAGAGTCACGTCTAGGGTCAGAACGAGTCCCACGGGCTGGGCCAAACAAGGCTTGTAGCTCAGGGGGAATTGATTGTCCTGGGCCAGTGGTAAAGCTGAATTGAAAGGCCGCACCGTTTCGGGTGGTACCTGCCAGAGATGGTAAATGTCTGCCCATCAAAAGTTCCAACATTGCGTTTCTTTCAGCGGGCTCACCAAAATGTCGGCCACTGATCTCAAATTGTTCACCTGCACCTGATAGTGCCTGCATAAATGAACTGAGACTTGCGGGATTTCGTGCAGAATCTCTTCCACGTTGCAGAAGAGGATTAGTCCCATCATTGTCAGCGGCTCGAGTTGGTCCTCCGCCAGGTCTGTGTGTTCGATACGAAGCGCGATAATCCCCTGGAGTGTTCGGATTAGTTCTGTTTGGGCCACCAACTTGAGCAGCTATTATGCGTGCAAATCGTTGACCAAAAGTAGACAACTGGGTGAGAATATTACGCGATGCGTCTCCTTCATCAAGGTCTTCCTCAAACGCAGAAAGTAGTTGGGTAGGGTCAATTAACATACCACTCAGCGGTTCACGACCAGTGAAGAAGGGGAATGGAGGGAAACCGCTTGGACGTGGTCGTCGATGCAAGATTGGGGGTTCCACTTCGCCCTCCCAGCCGTAAGCTCCTGGGCCTGGGCCATCCACTGATATAAGTTAGCATAGATGTAAACATTTAGTAGGAGGCACATACTAGCATAGCCTTGCTCAAACAACATCTCATCCTCGTCCATGTCATCCTCATCTTCGTCGTCGTCTATGAGTATCAGTAAGCGCTAGGTAGACAATAGGATATAGAGAAAACGGACCATCTTCATCACCTTCCTCAACATACTCGCCGGCGATTCGCTCATCAGCATCGTCGTCTTCTTCTGGATTCATGCCTTCAGCTTGCATTTCCTCTTCCATGCGCTCCATAATTTCAGCAGCATCATCTCCGCCAGCTTCGAAAGCACGAACGAGGTGGCTAAGGGAGCCGCCTACAGCCATGCCTCCCATGCCCAAGTCCATATTTCGAAGCTCCTCTTGCTCGTCAGCCTGTCCTTCATAATCTTCCTCTTCGCCATCATCATCATTATCGTCACTCTCCCAATCGTCCATATCGTCATCGGCCCCAAGCTCTTCGCCGTCTTCACCTTCTTCGATGATTTCAACATGACCATCATCATCTTCAGAATCGTGATCATCACCGCTTGATCCTTCCTCGTCAGAATCATCATCGTCGTCGTCGTCTTCATCCATAATGACTTCGACGCCAACATCGCCAGGAAGACCTTCGATAGGACCCATGCCATCAATAGCTTCATCTTCGTCGCTGATGTTGTCTTCAGCATCTTCCTCTTCATAATCCATCTCCTCGTCATATTCACCCTCGTACATTTCTTCGTCATCTATAATCATTAGCAAGGGAGAAGTCAAAAGATGTGCCCAAAACTTACCATCTTCGGACTCGGAAGAGGTATCGCCCTCGTGGCCTGGCTCAAACATACCCAAAGTCGAGTTTCGGAACAAGTCAGGGGTCTCCTCACGCTCGTCTTCAGGGTCAGAAACAGAGGTGGCTGACTCAATCTCGTCTTCTTCATTTTGACCAGGATTTCCAGAGACTAAGCCAAGGTCGCTCAGCTGGATAGCAGTCGTAGACAGAGTCTTGAGAGGCCGTAAGATGTACTTGACGGCACGCTTAGCATTTGGGAAGTTCAAGTCAACATCTGCAATGGAAGCAGTCAAAGCTGAAATAAACCCTTTCTCAAACATGATTCGGCGAAGTTGCTTCTGAGATGCGCTAGCTAAAGCGGTATCTGAAAGAGCAATATTCTCTTTGCCACTCATGATATGGGTCATGAGATCCGAAAGTGCCAACATTCGAGCGTACTTAATATCCAATGGCTCGGGGGAGGAGCTTGCCTCCTTGTAGGCTCTAAGAATATTCTCAAGAACAAACTTGCGGACAAATAATAGATCAGATTCATCCTCGCCCGCATATGGGGCCACCTTGGTATCGAGAGGCTTTTCTCCTGTCTTGGCAAGAAGCGCTGTAATAACCGAATCTGCCCATGTCGAGGTGACAGCCTTCTTCTTCAGTGCTGTGGTCTCCGCATGATCAAGTGTACCGATTGGAATCAGATCAAAAAGTAAGTAGTTCACAACACTCGACCGAGGCTTAGATGGTGTCATTGCCTGAGGAGGAGCGCTGCGCTTAAAATTTATGAACTCGATCTTTGTGCGATTGTAAGATGACAAAAGCTCAGTCAAGCATTGGAGAATGAAACATCTGTAGATGTATATTGGGTGTTCATCGCCCTTCAACTCCTGCTTGGGAGAGGCCTTTGCATTCTTTGGTTCCTTGGGAATGGGCTCCGCAGACGATCCGGCCATTTGAACGTCCTCAGTTGCTGGTGTAGAAGCGCTTGCTTGATCGGCTGCAGTGGCAACAGCGGCAGGGTCCTTATCCTCTACATCCTTATAGTTGAGAAGTTCGCAAAGAAGAAAGTGAATGACCCCGTCGGCCTTTTCCACAATAGGCAACTTGGACTCTGGGCCAGGTGTCTTAGTAACATCTTGTATCTCACTATCTCCAGCTTCAGTGGAAACCTTGACGTCCTGGATTGTAAGATCTTCGGTAGCTTGTACAGTTGGTGTTACAGCATCCTCGGCAACCTTGGTCTCACTTTCTGAGCTAGGTGCCTCCTTGAGCATAAGATTAGAAGGAGAATGTCGACCTTGTGCATCAGAACCAAATGTCCAGCGGGTGAATTTTACCATTTCTCTCGTGGTTTCCACGAAGAGACCTGTGTTACGAATAGCAGTATGAGCCAATGCTCGAAGATAGGTTTGAACATCAGGCGCTCGCTGTGGCCGAGACGAGTCAAAGTAGGTTTTGATCTCCGATCGCATAATTTGCTTGACTGTCTCGTCGTCTTCAATGATATGTCGTAGAATAATCATCAAAGGGCCCTGAATGCGAGCGGAGCTTGCACCTGCAAGCTGCTTGGCCATAACGAAGAGACGTTGAATGTTCTTCTTTTCGCCCATCAATTCAGCGACTGATCTTGTACGCGTGAGAATGACCAAGATGCGTAATACTGCGAGAGCAAGTCCCTCATCCTTGCCGATACGGGGAAGAATATCAAGAATGGCTTCAAATAATTGTATCCGCGCTTCGTCGGTGACAGCAGGGTCGTATGGATCTAATACTGGCTCCTTGATCTCCTCATTTTCGTCAGCTGGCTGTGCCCAAATGGTCTTTCGTGGTCGGGCATCTGCGCTCAGTAACATTTCGATAACCAGAAGAATCTGGGCGATCCAAGGAGATGGCTCGTCAACTGAATGATTAGGAGACAATCGAACAAAACTGAGGAGGTTACCCAAATTCTCCTTCAAGTCAGTAATGGCTGCAGTGTAGAATGCCTTTTCACGCAACATCAAAGCTAGTAAGTTGGCATATGCGGCAATCTTCTTTCCCTCCGCACGTAGATCTTCTTCACCAGCGAAAGACATGAGTGCGACCACTAATGTAGTTCCCACGGTCTTGAAAGCCTCGGAGGATTTGGCAACAGCTGTGCTAATCAAGTCTGCAATCTCAAAGGTGACATCGCCGTGTGCATTGATAACATCGAGACATTTATCAATCAAGTCTTCACGAATAGCCTCTCGTTCCTCATTGAGATCGTCTACGGTTATTCGGACGGGTTCAGGTTCTTGATCGTCAACGGAAATCGAGTTCTTGAGCGGGGAGGATTGGTGAGCTCTAGAGCTAGGAGGTCGAGAACCCAGCACAGAGCCTGGCCGAGATGGTTCATTTGCCGGGGCATTTTGGGTAAATTGGTTGATCAGATCACTGAAATTCTCCTGACCCCCGTCTCCGTTATTGGCAGGCGGAACGATTTGATTGAGCTGAGAAATGATGTCTGGAAGATTTGCAGGCGAATCCACAGCCATAGCGTTGTCGTCGGGGGTCGCTGTGCCAGTAGATGCACCAGTAGAAGCAGATGTTCGCGGTCGAGAAGAGGTAGCCGCATCTGAAGTGGTAACCAAATCACCCTCAGGGATAGGATTGCGTTTATTTCTTCCCTCTGTCACCTCTCTACAATACTCTGACGCATATTGAGGGGTATTGTTGCAGCGATAAAGAGCCTCGTTTGCAAGGTCAACATCATAGGAGTGAGCACTCGTGAGTGTAGCAAGGCCCTCGGAGCTGACCTTGAACTTTTGTCGAGGAACTTTTGAAATTGGTGGGACCGGGTCAGAGCGCTTGAAAGCGTCTCTCTCATTATCAGCTAAGCAAATGGTCCGAATAACTTCAATCAGCTTTTCAGAGATCTGACTGGAGCCCTTTTCAATCAGATCCGACTGCCATAGGCGACGAGTAATGGGCAAAACAGCCATTCGGAGCTCAACAATAAATTGGGATGGTGAGAATTGGTCTGTGCGGGAACGCTCTCGTTCACGGTGGGCTGCCATTGTGCCGGTTTGCTGAGATTCAGTGACGCATTTTCCATTCACAATTTGAGCATAGATGGAGAGAATGTGTCTTGTCCCAGCAGTTGCGAGCTCGCGTCGAGCTGATGCCTCCGCAGTCATATCTTTGCCCGGTTCTTCAATATTTGATTGTATTTCTGTTGTGAAGGTTTCGAGAATCCCGTTCAGAACGTCAAATCCACCATTATCCTTGAAAGCCAACAGAACAATTGTGATGACTTGTGCGGCGCGCTCACCGGTGTGACGTGAAGTGTCAGTGAGTACATCTTTCAATACGCGAAGAGCTCCAATCCAGTATGTATAGCATTCAATAAGCGAGGATCCGCTCGGTGCTGCTAACTGAATAATGATGCTTTCTGCGAGTGCCTTCGCAATAGCATTATTGTTTTGCTTTTGAAATGCTTCAGGATTTCGTTTGAGAACCAAGGCTTTTCCTAATGTCTGGAAGAAAGGGGAAACACATTTCGACACCTTGCTCAGAAGATATTGAAGTGTTTGGAAGTTCTTCAAATACAGACTACTCTGCTCAGATTTTGTGAGCGGCTTCATGCTCAGTTCCACAGCTTTTACTGCAGCTTTTGCGGCTTCGACCTCTGGATTTGCGTCGCCTGAAGGTGCAGGGACTGCATCGTTTGTTTCTGGTACACCAATTGCGGGCAGAGGGGTGCCGAGTTCCGAACTGATCTCAGAGGTGGTCTCGCCAAATCCAGTATCCTTGACACGGCTGGCATGCTTCCAATGACTTGGAACAAGCTTGAGGATATACACCTCCTCGCGTAATGCAGCTCCCAACAATGGACCGAGTGCCTTGACAAGCTGGACGTAATAATCTCCGAGGTTCATTTGCATGAATGGATGGTTCGTATTGCGAGCATTGTATGTGGCAGCTGAGAAACAAGCATTAAGAGTAGTTAAAAGAGAATGCAGGTTGACGAATGCCTTGGCAAAGTCTGTACCTCGTGCAAGAAGTTCCGGATCAGCAGATTCTCGCGACTCTGGATTGACAAACGGCGCGAAAAAGGATTTTCCTTCCTGGTGATTTGCGAAGGAGGAAAGAGTTTCAGTCGCAGACAATGCACGTTGAAGTAATGAGGGTATTGTGAGATGCGGCTTCGGTTCTGCAAGTAGTGCAATCACGTTGTGGAGGTTCCGACTTGCGCCTCCATCAGAAAAATCATATGTGAGACATGGGGAATTCACAAGGTCGAGGACAAACTCGATGCCACCCTTGGCGCAGAACTCGGTACGGACGGCTGAGTTGCTTAGCATCGTGACCAGGAAAGTCCCAACAGCCGTGATAAAAGGGGTGAGGGATGCGTTGGGGGTGAGCTCCTCGGACGTTGCGCCACCTCGAGATTTCTCCGACACTTGTCCAGCATCCTGCATGTCTACGTCCATGTCAGAAGCGTTACTTACTACCTTCTCTTTACCCTTGAGCGATTGCACGGATTGGTTAAGTTCGGAGTTCGCAATAACTGTCTTTCCAGACGAGTTGGTAGTCCACAGCTTGGCACCAATCTTCTGCTTCTCGGCCTTGGTTTTGCAGAGATGACCAACTCTAGCGACCATGTCAAGGATTGCGTTCATGATAGCAGTCTTCAGGGGTGGGTGGTGCCTAACCAATTCATCAAAGGTGCCACCGAGATTTGCGGGTAGCTCCTTGTTGGTGTCCATGCATTTGACATGCTCTGGACTCTCGAAGATCTCGAAGAAGATTTCCAGGGCGCGGGAGGACTGTAGCATCTTCATGCCGGAGTTGTTCAAACACAATGCTCCAAATGCTTGTGGAATGATATTGATAGTCTCGGATGTTGGCATGATACCACGGGCAAGGGGACCTGATCGTGGGATGTCGAGCATCGACAGCAATGGTCGGCGGGATGAAATTGGTGGCTCGTCATCGCCTGTGTCGTCATCATCATCGTCGTCTTCATTGTCAGATGGAGAGCTAGGGGTTGTGGTATCAGCTGTTGACTCTGTTGTCGACTCTCCAGCGCTAGTGTGGGATTCGGGCTCCTTGGGCGGCTCAGGAGTTGGAATCTCTGTTCCAGTAACAGCCTCGAGAAAACCTTTACTCAGTCCGGCCTCAGCAATGATGGCAAAACTGGTGGGTTCATTGTTGATAAAATCATTAAGGATGCTGACGGAGTTGGTCCACACGATGGAACCAAAAACCTTGGAATTTCCCATGATTTGACGAAGACTGCCCAGCAGTGGTGAAGAATCGATCAAGTTGCGCAACAGGCGATCAAAATTACCTCCATATCCTCCAGCTGTTGACATCATATGATGAATGAATTTGAAAAGCCACTTGAGGGTTTGCTGTTGATAAAAGGGGATGGTGTAATCGACAGCCGCCGAAGAGAATTCTGCTGGAATACCTTTACCAGCAGCGGCGTTTTCAGCAGCACTCCTAACTTCATAGACAATCAAGTTGGATACGGCATCCAGACCATCAGCACTGACAAGAGCCTGGAAAGTATCACGTGCACTGTACATGATATTGTCGAGGTATGATAGAATCTTAGGATGATAACACTCGGCGACATTCGTACGTAAGCTAAGCACTTCAACCAAAATGGGTATAAGGCCAGCTGTAACAAGATCAGAACCAGTGCGGCCATTAAGAGATAGCGTCGACAGAAGGGAAAATAAAGAATCACGCCATTCATCCTTTTCCGTGATCTTGTCACCATCTTCCTCAATACTCATCTCAGCCACAGCCTTTCTGACAACATACAGCAAGACACCGTGGTTGACGGTTGTGTTCAATGCAGCGCATACGTCAGGGAATTTACTTTGGTATGCTGAAAGGGCTTCAAGAGTTGAGAGGGCCAGAGTCTGGAGCGGAACAGGAACCGCAAGATCACCGTCAGCAGGTGGATGGACCATATCTGCGAGCTGATAGGCAAGCTGCATTCGGCGTGGCTCCTCGGAATCCTGCTTCAAAACGCTTTCGAGGAAGGTAGCTTCTGGATAAATATAAGCGAGATTGGTGACTGCCAAAAGGCGGATGGCCAGAATTTGTCTTCGTGTCTCGATAGAAGTTGTCAATGCAGAAGCGAGACGTAATTTGGTCAGGAGTTCGTAGTGCAGCTCCTTCGGCAACTCACGAGCATTGTCCTCGAGGAGTGTGTGAATACTCGTTGACTTGACCTGAGTAGAGGATATTTCGACTACCTTGTACGCAGGACGTGATGTATCTTCGGTGAAGGCTAGAGATCGCACTGCAGATGGGCTATCCTCTGATCCCGCATGTCGGCTTGAACGGTGGCTCTGGGGACCCAAATTAGAAGATCGTCTAACGGGCGTTGGAGTGACAGGGCTAGGCGATGCTGGAGTTGTTGCAGCACGAGCAAGAGTGATGGGCGCATCTGCTGATGAATCTTGCTTAGGATAATAAGTAATCTTCACATCGCCCCATTGCTCCCAGCCGGTCTCAGTTGCGGGGGTAGAATTCTTGTCATGTCCACTTCGAACGGCAGTAGGGCTATTGCTGACCCCGTTTGCTCCCTTGACCATAGAAGCAAGATCATTGGCATACAAGATTGTGCTGGTAGTCTTCTGATTCGTGGAAGCGAGTGAGAACACAGCCTTCTCCTTGCCTTTGACACTGGGTGTTGTAGGTGCCCCTGGTTGTGGCTCAGGCGAGGTCACAACTGTCTTGGTGAATGGCAGGGCCAGCTGAACAACACGATCAAGATTGATGTGATAATGTTGTTGAAGAACATTTTGACTGATATGTCTGGTTGACACATTCATTCGCTTCAGAGCTGATTGATATCTCTGTGCCAACTCGGAGCCCAATGAAAGGGTGCTTTCGATGATTGATAAAGAAGTCGAGTGGAGCAAGTTGTTCAAATGTTGGCTGCTTGCGTAGACAGCACGATTACCGCAGTTCTGTAAGAGCACTCGAGAGAAATTGAGAATCGACTCTACCAGCTGGCGATCGCCATCCTTGCCATAACCAAGAGCATCGAGGTCTGGGATTTCGGTTAAACCTGTTGAAGACTCTTCTTTTGAAGACTCGAGAATCTGGCGCTCAAACTCGCATGTCTGCGGACCATCATTCAGCTTGTATGTAGCGCAGAATTTCTCCAGAACAACATCGAAGCGGTTCAAAAGCGGGATCCAATGATATAGATCACCTCTAGGGAAGGGCCATCGAGTGGGGAAGGTCGATAGCTGTTGGGGGAGGAGGGGCAAAGGTGTTGAGCACGCAGTTGTGCGGAACTCCTTGATCCATGGTGACTAGATAGTGATCAGCAAAGTTCAGTCGGACATATGGGTGAATCTGAAGCCTACGAGAGTTTCTGCGTGTTTCGGCAGCATAGTCTTTATAATTGCTACCATGATGAAGGCGGGAGCGGCAAACCCGCGGAATCCTAATGAAGGACCCCCTCCACTACCTCAAATCTTGATCTTAGCTGGTGGCAGCTTGCTTACTCCAGGATGAAGTCTCCTCGGAGGGGCAGCTCCGGGATACAGACGATGCGTGAGGATTGGAGGAGATAGTGACAAGGCGGTTTCGCAAGGCTATCTCTCCGTTTGCGATACAGAATAAAGCAGTCGTGATATGGCGCCGGATGAAGCTGAAGCGCAGCAACAGAACTCCGAGTAGGGAAATTAGGTGATCGTAGATGGCTGCGTGCGACGCGTGGTGGTCTGACGATCGATAAAATTACGATGGTCAGGTTCGGGATGGGTAGAATGCTAGAATCGAAAAGAGCGTGTCGAGAGGAACGGTGCAGGCGCCTCTCTAATTCTCAGTCGATTCAAATCCTACGCAGTCTGGCTGAATATGCCGGTATTCGTGTAGAAGATGGATAGATGCGGGGTGCTGGATTTGTGGTGTTGTTGGAGGTGGGCGGTGGTGGTGGGAGGAAGAAAGTTGAGGAAGCTCTGAGCTGGGAGGTGGTGGAGGAAACTTTGATGGCTCAGACGTCAGCGATTGCATGGGCAGCGAGCCGGCATTCACCCAACAACAATCGTTTTCGTTTGGTACAGAACATGCACAAACAAGTAACACAAAAATTTTGTGGGTAGAAGTCAATTGCGTGCAAGTGACTAGGGAATAAATCTACTGATTTCCACGTCAATAGTTGCTGAAATGGGTTATTGGAAAGTACCGTACCCCTAATTATACAATAGCCGAAACGGTGCTGGGAATAAACGTAGCTGAAGTACCACCAACCTACCAATATTATTCTGAGTAGACTGTTCTTCATCCGTTTTCCGATTTTGACTATTCACAGCTAGCTGCATTTCTGCGGTTAATATAGCCATTGATTGAATCATATACTTTGACTACCTCGTTTAAGGTTGATATATACTACCTAATGTCCCGCTGCAGCTACTAGCATTTAGGCCAGTCAACAGCAACATAGTCCCTCTACCATAACTATACAACATAGCTACAAAAATATAGTGTTTCCCCTCGATTACTATAAACAAACACCAGATGTTTGAAAACCAACTGCTACTCCAATCACAAACTTTATATAAAATTATCCCAACCAACCTCTGTATGTTCCAACATTCCCATCAAAGTGGTCTTGGCAAGACTTGTCAGCTTCCATTGTCTAGCCTCATCTAAAATAACAGCCTTGTGATGGGACCACAAGGCTGAGAAATACCCGAGTACCAAGAAATCGGCACGAGAAGCGAAGCCGATATACTTCCGACTCAACCTCGTGAGACAGAATATAATCCTCAACTCACTGCCACGACCGCAGTGAAACCTCTCAGCAAGATTTGTTGGAATGTTCATTTTACCGGTGGTTGGAGTAATTGAAAAATCAACAGGTGGATGTCCATGAGTCCAGTTTTGAATCAAACCTAGGACTTCCTAGTCTCTCTAAGCTCTGAATCTCTAATTCAACATCATCTTCAAAAGAGACATCGTCATTGCTCTATAGTGTGGAGTACCCCTCAAGTCAAGATGTTGTTATTTTAAAATGCTTGCATAACCATACCGGCTATGCTAGACTTTTAGCATATTAGTTTTTTACACCCACCGCGGCGAAAGAAGGAAACGAAACTAGAGATAAGGAGACAAGGAATATATATCTAACCAATTCCAAGCATATACAAGAGGGTCAGGAATTAAGTTATTGCTTACCATCCAAATAACAGCATAATACTACCACACAAATATTGGTGAAGCATTCATTCTGCCACTTAGATAGCGTGTCGAAGCCTAATCCTACCCCCGTGTATATATAATATATCGATATATGCTCTACATACAACAACTACCAAAAAACAGCATCTCACATTCAAGATCATTGAACTTGTTACAAAACAACCAATTCCTACATACAACTGACACCTACACCCCGCAGGCCTGACAGTATCTCCTTATATTCCACTCCCCTGACTCTAGTCTTCCTTGAAGTCGCAGCAGACCCCCTTCTTGTCAACATCCATCAGCTCCTCCACACTCCCCACAACCGTAACTTTGCCCTCAACGTCACCAGTCGAATGGGTAAAGGGTTAGTGATTCCTTTCGTCTTCTTATTGGTTCCGTGGTAAACAAATGTCTTTAGCGTCCCGTCAGTGTAGGACTCGATCTCTCTTTCTGCCATTGCAATAGAGCAACTAGTGGAATGAGAACCAATGAAGGTAGTTTGGCAGGAAAATCCGACATGATGAGAGATACGGCTTAGATAGTCTTTCCCATACCCATCTCGTCACCAAGTAGACCACCTCCCTCGTCACTAGTCGAACGGGTAAAGGATTGGTGATTCCTTTCGTCTTCTTATTGGTGCCGTGGTAAACAAATGTCTTTAGCGTTCTCTCTTTCTGCCATTGGAAGAGCACCCAAAAGTTCGACATCAAGCGCAGCGCCACTATCCTTTCAGAGCTTTAGATCATAAGTCGCTCGACCTTATCCTTCAAGGTTCTGATCTGGTTCATGAGATCACTGGCCTCGTTGGTGGTAATACTGGCAGCAATGACAGCTCGGCTAACACCGCAGGCTCTTCCGAGGGCACTATTTTAATACGACTCGATCTCTCTTACAGTCATTGCAATGGAGCAACTAGTGGAATGAGAACCAATGAAGGTAGTTTGGCAGGAAAATCCGACATGATGAGAGATACGGCTTGGATAGTCTTTCCCATACCCATCTCGTCACCAAGTAGACCACCTCCCCAAGAAGTCTTTTCCATGGCCTTCATCCATCCGACGCCCTGAAGCTGAAAGGGCTTGAGCTCGCGATTGATATTCTTCGGTTGCTCAATCTTGACATCTGCCAATCTTGGGGAGATTTTCAAGATCCTTCCACATGGTATCCAGCACAGGATGGTGTGCTTCAAGGCGAGCACGCTCAAATCGAGCTCTGTCGGGTCCTCCGCGGGCTCCGCGTCTCAGGAACGACCAAATGCGGGGTGGATTGGGTAAAGGATTATTTGAATCATCTGAGTCCACCGACGAGAGTGAACTCAGATCAGAATCGGATTCATCGTCGGGAGCCGCAAGTCCACCACGAAGTGACCTGAGCCCTTCGCGGCTTTCTTTGAGCGGCGGAATATCTGTATCAAAGGGTTGATTGTCTTGAACAAACATAACGAAGGAAGGTGTAATTTAACGGGACGAGGTAACTGCAAACCAGACCTTCAACATCTCTGTTCAAACAGCCCACCTCGACGCAGGATTCTTCGTCAGGAGGAGTCCTCTTAGAGACCAGTGGTTCTAAGTAGTCTGAGTGGCTTTCTCTGAACGGGTAGTCCTCTTAGAGACTGGTGGTTCTAAGTAGTCCGAGTGGCCGTCGACTTTGTTTGTTTCCGAGATAGTTGGAGCCAGTGGGGGCCGCAACAAGTCCACGTTGTTCCTCTTTCATTCGGGAAGGTCTAAATCCACCAAGGTCAACCTTCCAACAACCATGGTCACTGCTCGTGCTGCTTGAGCTGCTGCCTGAGCTGCCACCAGTCTTGTGATGTAAGGAATCCACGCCAATACCGCCTCTGAAGAGGCGCCCGTCGCTAAGGGCTCTACCATGTGCTGGTCGACGATATGATGATTGTTCCGCGGCTCCGAGCGCAGGCCTACCATTCAGTCAGAATATTCTCAATGAAACCAAGGGAATGCTTTACCAAGCTTGTCTCTCAGACCATCCAACTGGGTTCCAATTTACTTCACGACGGTGGTGTCCCATTTGGAACGAAGACGGAGCTTCCTCGCTCTCCTTTCCCCCCCTTCTTCCACCTCTCCTTCCTCTCCTTCGATGGTTCGAAGTAGTTAAAAAGTGACTTTCCTTGAACGGGTAGTCCTCTTAGAGACCGGTGGTTCAAAGTAGTCCGAGTAGCTGTCGGATTCATCAGGTTGCTCAATCTTGAGACGTCTGAGACAACCCGACCATTGATTTGTTGAAGATTGAGCAACCCGAAGGCTTCAAACTAGTGACAACTTCCTTGCTGACAAAGTCATACCACAACCGAATAGGCTGGCGAAGCTGCGCTTCGCCGCGACAGGTTGCTTGGGAAGTGGTTTTGCAACCCAGAAGTCACGAGTCTCTGTCAAGGCAGGACATCCTTGGTAGAATCACTGGGTTCGCTTTTCTTCCTTCTGGGTTCATCGTTGAAATGATTTCCCAGTATTGAAGGGGTTGTAAACATGTTCCTCATCACGGAAGTATGAATCCCAACCGTCATCATAATTTGAGCCTCTACCGTCCATGGCTGGTTGAAATTCAGACCCTTGGTACTGCAGACGAGAGTGAGGGCGAGAGTTGGATGGGTTGGTATGTGTAAGCTAGTGGTACTTGAGGGATGGGTTGGTTGTAGATTGCTGCAAGCTAATACAATACTGAATTAGCTTTTGTGATTTGATACGTCTGTGGTAAGTTACGATGGAACTTACTGCACTATCGCGGGCTGCTGCGAATGTTTGTTATGGTGCTGGGGGAACATTTGGTTCAGACTTCATTCCAAATGTCCCGAGGGATATGCTGTTTAAGCTGTTAGCAAGATACATAATACATATTCAAGAAATCTTTGATATTGAAAAACAGGAAAGGGCAGTAGGGTAGTACTCACAGTCCCCCAAGAGTTCGCGAGCCAGCCACGAACTCTTCCCAGCACGAGTACCATTGTTCTATTTCAAGGTTAGAAGCCATTAAATAACATCCAAGATGTCTGGGACTATGAGTACGTACGGAATAAAAATGCACGTCCACGGATGTGGAATGTCTTCGATAGCATGGCGTTCGCTTGGTTTTTCTACCGAACAAATTTCTTTTGTTGCTTTTAGGGTATTTGACGACCGTCAGACCACGAACTCTTCCCAGCACTCCGAAGCTAAAACGTAGTTCCTTGTCATGTAAGTTCTTCTTGTGAGTTCTTGTCTTGTGAGTGTCTGGATCGTGCCTTGGGTAACAATCAAATCTTTCACCTCCACTGGCATGGTCTGGAATGATGGAGCCATTGGAGGTGAAAGATTGTCGTTGATTTGAATGAGGATCTTTGCGGACCCCTTCGCTTGAGCCACGAACTCTTCCCAGCACCCCCAACGACAATGTTGACAGGGGGCGCTGGACCGGGCTCGAAACACTTGAAGCGCCATTTCTCCGTGATCACCAAGATCCACCAGATTCTTCTCGAGATTTTCTCTTCTGCATCGACATCGTTTGCAAGATTGTTATCTTGTTCAACAGTCCAAATGCGACGCAAATAGAACGAGTATTACAGGGGATCCCCTGTAATACTCGTTTCTTGAAAACGCTGCGATAATCGCAGGGCATTTGCCGTCCGATCTTCTCGTAAGAAACCGTGCCTTTGGTAACAACGTTATCAGTGTTCAGGTTGATTTTCCAGGTGTAGCTATCATTCAATTGTCGAAAGGTTTCTTATCAAATCTTTGACCTCCACTGGCATTGTCTGGAATGATGGAGCCATTGTGTGATGCCGGGGGGACATTTTATCAGACTTCATCACAAATACCCCGAGGGATATGCTATTCAAATTGTCAGTATGTATTCAAGAGAACATTAGAAGGTTGAAAAGGGGGGTAGTTCTTACAGTCCCCCAAGAGTTCGCTTGAGCCACGAACTCTTCCCGACACCACCTCCGGCGTCCTTCTTCTCTGGGTTATCGGCGGCGGAAAACAGGCCGATGTCGAGACACAGTATCAGGTCGCAATTCGACACTGGTGGGACATTTGATATCAGCCTTCATCACAAATGCCCCGAGGGATATGCTATTCAGATGGTTAGTATGTATTCAAGAGAACATTAGAAGGTTGAAAAGGGGGGTAGTTCTTACAGTCCCCCAAGAGTTCGCGAGAGCCACGAACTCTTCCCAGCGCGAGTACCATTACCATTGTTCTGTTTCAAGCAAGGTTAGAAGCCATTAAATACCATTCAAGATGTCTGGGACTATGAGTACGTACGGAATAAAAATGCACTGTACGTCCAAGGATGTGGTGGTACAATTGGTTCAGACTTCGTCCACACGTTTCGAGAGCTGGTGCTGCCGCGTTGTTGGATCGACGACGAGCTCCTAGATCCTCATACGGTCGTGTGGTTGTCATTAGTTGGCGGAGGAGCTGGTTTCGTCGCGATGTTTGATGGACGACGAGGTTTCCAACCCTCGGTTTGAATTTGATCTTTGTCATCATGGGTTGAGGCAGACAGGATCTGGATCAATCAGTTTGCGGCCTGGAATATGCGTTGATGCGTTGCTTGGATCTCATGCGTACCTTTGAGAAGTGTGAGGCGATGCCTGAAGATTGAGAATTGTAGTTGCGTAATCGCGAAGAGTGGATGGTGGATGGTGGATGGAACGAAGATATCCTGGATGCGGATGGAAGAGAAAGAGAAAGAGAGAGCGAGCTCGAGATCGAGGGGAGCGAATATTAAAATTCGTGGTGGCAGGTGTGTGGGTGGGATTGGCGAGTAAAATCGCAGCACTCATCAACCTCGCACGTGCTAGGGCTAGGGCTTTGCTGCTTGGTAATCACCTGCCCTCATGAGCAGAGAAAGCTAATCAAACTTCAGGCTTTCACGGACTTAAACCAAATGCTGGATTGCGTCGGTTGGAGGTTGGGAGTTGAATGATGGACGCACAGTGTTGTCATGAAATAGCCGAATATCTCGGCTAATTTTTGGGAGGGTGTTTGTCACGTGGTGGGACCATGAGTGAGCATCTATGGTTAGGGGAAGAACTGATGAGGGGATTTCCTTCATCTACTGTGCTGGATGGACGCTCTTATAATAAAGTGTAAGAAGCCTGGTGCTTTCTGTGAAGAAGTTCACACCAGAACAAAGATTAGGCACGTACTTTATCAACTTCCAAACAAAATGGAGAAGACTCATGGATTCCGCTTCATTGTACATACAAGCATCCCAATGCCATTAAGAACCACATTGTAATTACTTAGTATCTTTGATAGTGCTATCCTGACAAGGTATGTCCTCCAGCACCCAACTTGAAATTACAGACAGCAAAGCTGAACCATGTCAACATCGGCGCCAAGCTATGATTACACACCACGCCTTCCAAAATCCTATACCCCTCCTTACCTTACCCTTGAGCCTACCAGTCACTGGGAAAGTGAAGATCAAGTGAAAGATACAAGAAAGCCCTTGGAATGTGACGTAAATTCACTTTCCATTTGCTTGGATTCTTTGCTGTGCACCACAACTTCAGCTTTTCAACTAAAATAGCTGCGGTGGAAGACATGTGAAGGTGAACCACCTATTCTCCATAAGCACAGCTTTCTTTGAAACTGAAATAGATGCAGTGGGGGTCATAAGAAAGTGAAGCAATACCTGTGGAACAGTGCCTCTTCTTGCTGAATATTTGACAAAAAACAAAAGTGAGGTTTTATTGAGAAGCAATGCTCATCCATTGCCACCGTCATACCTCAGCAGTAACCCTAATTAAAAACCAAGTACATAAATGGTTACACATGCGTTTCTTTACCATCATCTCTCTATTCAGACTATTCTCACTCCTCCCCTCTTTCCCTCCTTATTACCTACTGTAACCTCTGTAGTCAGATATCCTCCTACCAACCCCCAACCCACGTCCCACTCAACAGTAACCCTATAGCTATGCCCTCCTGATGCCTTCAAAATAAAACTAGCACCATTATATCCTCTCCATTTCCCTTCTACCCAACTCTCTAGCCCTCTAACTCTCCCCATCTCGCCCCTCCAACCCTCCAATCCTTCTCTCCATTCTCTCCCCCCAAAACCATTAAACCCAAAATACCCTCCTCACTTCCCTCCCCCGAATATCCAATAGCAAATAGCATATAGATACAGAAATAACCGGAACCGGGAGGGCTGCAAATGAAATGCCCCCAATACATATATCGGAGTAGGGGAGTACGGGGAGATGGGTATGACAAGCTTGTGGAACTGGAAAGGAAGGATTACTCACTGGGCTCAGGGGGTGAGGAGGAGAGTGAGGGGATGATGTGAGGGAGGGAAGGATAGTGGGAGGGGATGGGGTTGAGTTTGAGTTTGAGGTAAAGTTTACGATGGGTTTTATAAGTAAGAGGTTTATAAGTATCCCTATCCGTATCCATATCAGCATAGGAATGAGAATATATATATATATCAACAAACTAATCAGCATCCTTCCTTATACTCAAGTCCTCAAATCGTCAATCAGAATAATATTTCTTAGTTAGCCCAAGGAAGAAAGAGACAGCCCTAGTTTCAGAACATGACATGACATGACAATACTTCCAATTCCTTCCACCAAGCTTTCGCGTACAGTAATCCTACACTACATGGAAACATAATCTATCATATACAAATACAATCATCAATATCCCAATATCCCAATTTTTCTTTCTCTTTCGATATAATAATAATTCTACCAGACTGCCACTCCCAATAAAATCAAAAACAGCATTACATATTCGAACGAACACTGTACCCGTTTTTAATAGCGGTGGGCGACGACCCTTGCCAGACAGAAACTTCAAGAGCAGAGTAGGTACTGGAAGATTATATGAAGAATTACCTAGGTAGTGGGACTTAGTTTTTAGAGATATTTTATGGATATTTTATGGATGATATGGATTTGAGTACCTATGGTGCAAGGATAGATAGAATGAGAGGTGCTATTCATTTTTTTTTACTCAATCTATATACAGTACGGACGGATTGCATCTCTCAACGTGTAGAATGGACGATGATATTTGTTGATGCGCAAGGCACCGAATTGATTTAATTTGTGGTTTACGGATTAATTTTGTTGAAATATATTATTCAATGAGGGAAAATCTCTAGCTTATATACGTTTATCTAACAAAGAGCGCCGTTTTAGTTATAGACGATTATATAATTTCTGGAGGTTGAAAGTTCTTATCGATTAAAGTCACAAGTGCCGCGCTTCCAAGGCTTTTTTTAAATTTTTCGTCCACCGCGTCTAGAAGGATTTTGGAAGTGGACAGAGTTTCTGAGGTTTGCACGAGCGTTACTTGGCTATTTAGGCTTCTTAAACTTGCTTTTCTGGGGGTGATAAGTAGGTACGGAGTACTAGAAAAGGTAATTAAGACATTTCCAGGAAAACTAGAACGCTGGGTTTGGTAGAGGGGCTGGACCGGCTGGTGGAGTAAATTCAGTAATTACCCGAACGAAAATATTCAATATTTCAATAGAAGAATGTCGTCTGTCGTCAATACGGACTTCCAAGGTCCCTTCTCGTTTTCTTTAACGAGAAAATTGTGAGCTATCAAATTCCACCGTCGTGGGAATTTCGGGAAAGACACAAGTTGATTTTCCAATGATCATCCTCCATCCCAGCTTGACATCGTACGAGTAGCCTTCCAGGTTAGGGCTGACCTTTTCATGCCGCCAAGCGACGCGACCTTTTCTCAGCTGCCGAAATCCCGGCATTCTGGAAAGGGGAAGGGGGCTTCCTAGTCGAGAGGCTCTCAACAAGAGGAGCTGGGAGCTTGGCTGGGGAATCTGTAAATCAATTATCCGGATATCTTCCTGAATGGCAAAAGAAGGTTGAAGATATACTTTTCGAATGTATGTAGGGAAAGGTGAAGGACGGGACGGGATGGACGGCTTGATATCAAACATATGATGGCATGCATCATCTGAAATTTGCATGCGTCGACCCGAAGGAATGGATTGTTTCAGGTTGTGATGATGGGGATTGTGTTGGTGGCCGTTGGAAGTTTGTAGCGAATCGGTCTATTGTCTTTTTGTTTCAGCGTCCCTTTTCTTTGGTGTGACTTTCGCTCGTCTGACCTCCGTTTACTGGCCGGCAGATGAGAGTAGAGATGAGACAGCTGGTGGCATTCCTGCAGTAGCTTGAAGTTATCAAGAGTCGAGAGTCGAGATCGAGACTCGAGTCCTCTATACACTATAGCTGCGGTTAGTCAAAAGGGGGAGAGTTTGACAGTCTGCTATCACCAGCTATCAGATGTGGCTCAAGGTTCAAGCGGGTTCAAGCGGGTTCAGGCACTGCGCCGCCAAGGGACAGAACGCTGACGGCCTGGGCTGCAGACTGCAGTCAACAACACCACCACCACCAACACCACCAACATCACTCCAGGCTTGCTTGGAGGGAAATCAAACACACGCTGCAGATCCGCGGGGAAGAAGGTGTCACAACCGATCTCTTTGGTGGACTTGTCCGAGGATGAGTAGTAGATGACTATGAATGGCCTGTATAATAGTCAATGGCTCGCTGAACTCGCTAAGTCGGTACGGTGAAGATACTGTGAATACTCGCCCGCCAAAACCCCGTGAATCACCAACTTTGGTTGAAAATGGTTCCCCAACATCTCTCTATTCTCTCCGCAATAGCAGCACAGCTTAAATTGGCTTGCGTAGTCTTTGTAGTCTTGGTTTGCTCCTTGAAATTTACTTCTTCCATCTCCCCATCTCCCCAAAAACTGAACCGCCACCGCCCCCTGTCCAGCACAAGCCCGTCACGCCCGTGAGCCCGTCAAGACCCCCCTACCCCCGGCATCCAGAAGCGACCTGAACCACCTCAAGAAATAATAATTGCTGCGAGTCCAGCAATCACCATCACTCCACCAGACCTGCTCCTCGACTGTCTCCGCAGAAGAAAACCCACCTCTCACCGCCTCATAATCCTCCCCAAAACCTCACGAACCCTCCACGAATTCCCTTTCATACTACGTCGAACACATCGTTCCGTTGGCCTGGCTACGGAGCCCCCCCTTTGATGGCTGTGAGCACTGGCTGAAGACCTCGACATCCACCGACTTCCTAACATCACAACCAGCATTATGGCAGACCTCAAGAGAAACTCGTCACAGGACACATTTGAGTCGAAGAGGGAAAAGGAGGCTGATGCCGACACAATTGCGTCGAGTATACGAAGAGGCAGGAGGGACTCAAGGGACTCGAGGGATTCGGAGCTAGACTCCTCTGACCGGGAGAATGTACGTTCTTCCTTTCTTGCACCGTCCACTATCAAATCCCCGGATCTGCATTCCAGTACCACGAGAACTTGGCTGACGCTGGATGTTTTGGTAGGACACGTTCGAGGATGCCAATGACACGGCAACTATCGCAACTATCGAATCTGCACAAACCGCAACCGCCCAGGTATTCAGGTCGAGGTCGCTCACCAGACGGCCTTCGTCTATGCTGAGTGCCATGAGTGTCAACAGGGACTCGTCCACAGACCTTCCTCATCCTGTAGTGACCGATAAACCAGCCTCAGAATTGAAGCTCCATGTGAACGGGATCCACGACGATCATCCAATCTCCCCAGGAACAATTGATCCGAATGACACCGTTAATACAGGCAATACCACGCCGGAAATAGCATACCCAAAATCTCCTTTATTGACCTCCCACCGCCTCTCCACCTCCACTACCTCATTAGAGAACGTAAAGCTGGACGAGGATGGTACATCATCTGCAAAGGGGTCATCAATAAATTGTAAGGATACAACCACGGTTCTATGGTGATCCAGTTCCATGCTGACATTGAATAGCTCTTTCAGAAGACAAACCAGCTCTACCAGCAAGAGGGTCAAAATCATCCGTTGCACCACCATTAAAAGATTCCGTTATCCTCGACACTCCTCCTGCCCAGCCGGCTAGGAAACTCACTAGTCCTTTTGCCTGGCTCTCACGAGGTTCCACATCTGGTAAAGGAGGAGTGTCTCCACTTCCCTCACCAAATACCGAACGACGAAATACGGTCTCTTCAATTGCCACCATTAGCAGTAATCCTGAAATGATGTTAAGCAAGCTCGAGGAGGGCCATGAGTCGGATGGGATCAACCGGCCAATGCGAAATAGTCTGCGGGATCGATTTAAGCTTCTGCGAATGCGAGAAGAAGCTGGAATTACAGGCTTAGAAGATGGCGAGAAGGCTGGGACTACTCTGGCCGGTATAATAGAAAGGCGTGGTACATTGAGTGCTGGAACAACAGAGAGAGAGCTGGCACTGCACTCCCCTATGTCGCCTGTACATCCATCGAGTCCGGGTGTTCACGTACTCAATCCAGCTCTTGCGCCAGGAACGGCCGCCGGAGTTTCTGCAGGCCCATCTGCAATTGGAGACCCAGATGCACCAGTGGACTGGGACCTATGGCAATCTGTGGTATATGAGGGACCGGCTGCGGTGGCTAGAACCAGTCCGGAGGAGCTGAATAGAGCCATCTCCACTGGTATTCCTAATGCCATTCGAGGTGTAGTCTGGCAAGTACTTGCACAGAGCAAAAACGAGGACTTGGAAAGCGTGTATCGAGACTTGTTGGCTCGGGGTACAGAAAAGGACAAGGACAGGATGAGTCAATCGAGTATAGTGGGCCAGAGTTCGGCTTCCTCAAGCAGCAGAGAGAAGGATGATGTGATATCATCAGCGTCCTCAGTTCATTCCGATAGTTCCAACCTAGCCCAGATACACTTGAATGGATTAAGATCCCCTTCACCGCCAAAGGGAGATGCAGATGCTATGGCAAAGGCTCAAGCCTTCGCCGCTGCCCAGAAGAAGAAGAAGGCCATGGATGATGCAGTCGCCCTCAATAAATTAGAGAAAGCCATTCGACGAGATTTAGGGGCACGAACGAGTTATTCTAAATTTGCTGCAAGTGCTGGTTTACAAGAAGGCTTATTTGGAGTATGCAAAGCCTACGCTCTATTTGATGAAGCTGTGGGTTATGCACAAGGCATGAACTTCCTCGCCATGCCACTACTCTTCAATGTAAGATATGTAACCATGAAGATTTACGATTGGAACTAACATGTTACAGATGCCCGAGGATGAAGCTTTCTGCCTGCTGGTTCGGCTGATGAACAGGTATAAGTTGAGGGACTTGTTCATTAATGAAATGCCAGGTTTACACATGCATCTCTTCCTATTCGAGCGTCTGTTGGAAGATTTTGAGCCTGCGCTTTACTGCCATCTTAATCGACGACAAGTAACACCACATCTTTACGCCACTCAATGGTTTCTGACGCTTTTTGCATACCGATTTCCGTTACAGCTTGTCCTCAGAATATACGATCTCATCCTGAGCGAAGGTTTAGCAGCGATACTAAAATTCGGTATTGTGCTCATGCAGAAGAATTCCGCAACACTACTTGGTATGAATGACATGCTGCAGTTGACCACATTCTTAAAGGATCAATTGTTCGATGTTTACATCGATTCATCTCCTTCCAAGAGCTCAATTCTTGAATCTGGATTCTTTGGAAACTCTGGCGCAAGTATTGACAAGGAGGTTTACAGAGCTGATCAACTTATCCAAGATGCTTGTTCCATCAAGATTACGCCAAAGGTGATCAAAACATATACCTTGGAGTGGGAAGAGAAAACCCGACTGGAACAAGAACGCGAGACGGAACTTGAGAACATAAAACAGTCGAACACTGCGTTGACCATGAGAGTCCGGAGATTGGAAGAGAGAGTGGAGGAACATGATGCCGAACATGCAGCTCTTGCCACCGATCTCGTCCGAACCAAGGTTGAAAACGAGGAATTGAAGGATGAGAATGAATCACTCATCGGCCAGGTTGAGGAGTTGCGAAAAGTGGTGGAAAGACAGCCCGAGGAAGTCGAGGAGAGACTGAAGAGTGAAATGGACCGATTGATGAAGAGGAATCAAGAGGTTCACGAGGAGAATTCGAGACTGGAAGAGGAAATGGCTGAGATGGAGAAGAGTCTTGTGGAAACCAAGATGATGTACGCAGAGGTATGTTTTGATCCTTTTCCAATACCGAAAAATGATTTAACTAACAAATCACAGCTCAACTCTAAATTTGAGTCCCAAAATCGGAAATTCACCGATTTGAGAAAGGCACTCGATTAATCACCTCTCCGCCCTCACGCTTATACGAATTTGATCTTGACCTCGACCAACACTAACCAACTCAATGATTCACGGCCCACAAATATAATCACCGACTTGATATGTACAGTCTCTTTTTGTACGAAAATCATGCATGGCGTTTTTTCCACTCTATTCATTCTCTTTTGATTCTTTCATTCTCTTGAGATGGCGTAACGAAACGAACAGTACGATGGATGGGATGTATATTTGGCTTAGCGAGCGACGCATATCTTTTTGCTCTGTTTGTTTTGTTTTTTTTGTTTTTGCATGCATGCCTGCTTATGAAGTTATTCTATGAAAGAAAGAAAGTACGGTACCACTCTCTACGTACACCTCTACCTACCTACCTACCTACCTACAGTTTTATACCTTGATAGAGATGAAAAAGTCAAGCGTTTCTGATGTGATTTTTGTTTTTTTTTGCGTGTCTTTTCGTTTTCGTTTTTTGCGTGTGTGTTTTTCGGTGTGGTGTGTGAGGTTGTTTTGAAGGTGATGGTAGATTGGTGGGTGTTGATCACAGTACTACCTTGGCGTGATCTGGCGAACGGGTTTTCGTTGGTGGTTGGTGGTTGCTGACTTGTTGTTTAATGTATGTTTATGATTTGCTGTGTGTACGTGATGATGGGTGGACAGAACACGACAGGACAGGACAGGACAGCGAGGTGAGGGGGGGCTGTACATATGATAGTTTGCAAAATTGAGGTTGAGATGGTGGGATGAGGGGGGAGAGTGGGGAATGGAAGGGAGGTTGTGGTTGTGATTGTGTGGGGTGATTGGAAGGTGGAAGGTGTGGGTAGATGTGGGTGGGTAGATAGATAGTTGGTGAGCGAGCAAGGTGAGGTGGGAGGGAGGGATCAATGAGATTTTTGATTCTTTGAGTTTTTGATTCGTTGGGTTTTTGGTGATTTTGTGATTTGAGTTCTTGGTGATTCGACTTGACTTGACTTGATTATGTTGCCTTTCCTTGACTTTCCTTGACTTGATTTTAATTATAAGGTATGTAAGTGTATAAAGGTGAGAATGTAAATGTGTGGGTCTAAACTAACACCGACTAAACTAATAACAAACAGACTTCCCAAAAAGAATTTCCAAGTATAATAGAGATTAGTTTTCAGGTTATATTGATATCAAACTGTTGGTTTGACTGTAAGTCAATGAGAATGGTACAATAATCTGATATTGTATTGCGTCTGAAGTTCTAGCTAAGTGGTGGCTACAGGACCCTCATATATCTAGGAATCACGTCACGTGATTCCCCGCTTGTAAACAGATGGGAATATCGTATTCCTAGATACGTCAGCTCATATGTAGCTGGAGTTTGAAGCTTATGCGTAGCCAGCTTGTGCCGGCATGCAGCCAGGCTTGGCCTGGCTTAGCTGCTTGTGCTTGTGCCGGCATGTAGCCAGCCTGTGCCGGCGTAAAGCCGGCTTCAGCGAAGTGGCATATCGCAACACAAACCATCTCATCTCACCACATAAAGTCACTGTGACTTAGAAACAACAACTTTTTTTGGTATAGAAACACACACTTTTTAAAACTATAGTTCGGCACTTGGAATTCCGACCCCCCCTTGGAATTTCCATTTTAATTTAAAGAGGTCTTGAATATTCTAAAATTCTAGCTTAGAATTTGTTACATGACCTGGAAAATAGTTTTCTGGTTTATTTGATTAATAAATAGGAAGTCTAGGTACTGTACAGTACGTTTGACCTTAGGACCGGTCATATCGAGATATTGAGTGAATTGAATTGATAGATGAGGAGATTAAGGCAGGGCACATTTACTTGTTTTTGTGAGTGAAGTGAGGAGTGAAGTGAATGTGGTAATAGATTTGAAGTGAGAGAGTCATTTAAGGGAGATGAGATGATATGTAATTTGGTGGGTAGGTGGATAGGTGGGGGAAATAATTGTGCTTGTATAAACGAGTGAATGTGGTAACGGCTTAGTGTCACGAATCACGTGCTCACGTGATACTTGTCATAATAGGAGGCGTAACCCTCAGCAGGCACATCCAGGTTTCTTATAGCAAATAGGGATCGCTTGGAGTAGCCAAGCGATCCAAGGATTTTCATT